>BLSH010398221.1:993082-1004008 GCA_018402905.1 Glandirana rugosa | reverse complement strand
GGGGGGTGGTGTCCCGGGGGGGTGTCCCCTCCTGCTGCCTGTAAGAATGATCAAGTGCTGAACTGCCGCTATGATCGTTCTTATGGCCGGCCGGAAAAAAATGATATCTGAATGATGCCTGTAGCTGCTGGCATCATTCAGATATTGCCACTGAAAGTCCAGGACATCCATGGACGCCCTACGAGCGGGAAGTGTTTAAGGTAAACACAGCAATACTAGAGTAAGGAAAGGGATGGTCGGCACTCAGGATGACATCCAAAATGGTATTTCTTTATTAAATACTTGTACAAAGCTGCAAAACAGCCTACGCGTTTCGGACGTTAGTCCTTACTCATTTTGTTTTTTATCAGCCATGACTAACACTTAAATAGTATATACAAAGAATCACATCACAATCTCCAAAATGCGTAGGCTGTTTTACAGCTTTGTACATGTATTTAATAAACTCTAGTATGTTGGAGGTGGCAGCAGCCTCAAGGTCTGAGCATTTATGTGGGAAGTTTGCAGCGCCTATAGACCTGTTTTCCCTAAGCACAGCAATTCCTCTTCTGTGCTTTTCCTTTAACTCTTACTATTAAGACTTAAAGTAGAAGTCCAGCCTAACACTAAAATTGCTACATCCATGGGCGTCCGCAGGTAGGGGCAAGGGGGGCAATTGAACCCCCCCCCCCCGGGAATCAGTGATCGGATTGTGGGTTCCCCATTAGGTCCTTATACCCTTGAGCCATGTATGCAGTTTCTGACAGACTCTTGGGCTATGTATGCAGTCTCTGACCATCTCCTGTACCATCTTTGTAGTCTCTGACCATCTCCTGTACCATGTCCGCAGTCTCTGATCATACCATGTCCGCAGTCTCTGACCATCTCCTGTACCATGTCTGCAGTCTCTGTCCATCTCCTGTAGTATGTCTGCAGTCTCTGACCATCTCCTGTACCATGTCTGCAGTCTCTGACCATCTCCTGTACTATGTCCGCAGTCTCTGACCATCTCCTGTACTATGTCCGCAGTCTCTGGCCATCTCTTGTACCATGAAAATAGGAAGTAGGAAGAAATTTGGGACTTTTAAGGTGCCAAACATACAGGAAATTTTATAAAAATGATCAAAAATGTATTAATACAACCATTAACATTGCAGTGTTGAATACATATATTTGATCATAGTGATTTTGAAAAAAAACAATACAGTTACATCCATTCTCGACATGTTTCGCCATATAGCGGCTTCTTCAGAGAGAGTTTTGATGACACTGTAAAAAGTGACACTTTTTACAGTGTCATCAAAACTCTCTCCTGAAGAAGCCGCTATATGGCGAAACATGTCAAGAATGGATGTACCTCTATTTTTTTTTTCAAAATCACTATGATCAAATATATGTATTCAATACTGCAATGTTAATGGTTGTATTAATACATTTTTGATCATTTTTATAAATTTCCTGTGTGTTTGGCACCTTAAAAGTCCCAAATTTCTTCCTACTTCCTATTTTCTCTTTAATGGGATGTGGTGCTTGAAAATCTTTTGATACCCAGTACCGTATCAATTTAAATCTCTTGTACCATGTCTCTGACCATGATAATGTGATAATGACATCGTCGAAAAGGGGCAGAGCATGGGTAACAGTAAAATGATGCCCCCCCTGAAAAAAGTTCTGCGGACGCCCATGGCTACATTTACAGACATCGACGATCTAACACTAACCGATCTAGCCTTGCAAAGAAGAAATCAGTATACATTTCTTTTCTGATGCCTGTCCTGTCCCACGCTGAGCCGTCAGCGGCAGTTTCTCTGGGTAGGTGTGTGCAGAGGAGGCAGCCGACAACGGAAGCCCCCATAGTAAGTCTATGGGTGATGTCACTTCCCATTCATTTCACAGCCGTTGTTTGCTGTGCCCTCTGCAGAGCTTCCGTTGTTGGAGACCGGACCGGATTGGCTTAAAAAAAGGCCTGTATACTGATTTCTTCTTTACAGGGCTTGATAGGTTAGTGTTACAGTAGATCATGGATGTCTGTAGATGTTGAGATTTTAGTGTTAGGCTGGACTTCCACATTAACTTAAACCCTAAAAGGAAACCTGGCAATTAAAATACAACCTAGATCATAACTCTGCCTTATACCCAGCCCCTTCACCTAACAAACGTAACCTCGAGCCTTCCTCACACCTTCTAGATATTTTTGCTGAAAACGAATCATTCAAGGTTACCCAGCTCCAAGCATTGCCTAGGACTCTTAGCAATGGTGGAGGAAAAGTCTGAACGCATCCTCCAAATATGATCTATCTCTGTGGGAAACACAGATGTCAGTTCTCATTAGTACTTACGTGGAATTGGATGCACCCAGGACATTACTGGCTGTGCTCAGGCTGCATTAAGTACTCCGAGAAATGTCAGTTCAGACATCTGCCTTCCTTGGAAAGATCTCCCGTCTACCTGGAGGACATGTCCATACCATAGGCCTGACGGGGCCCAGGACCATCAGGCTGCCTCTTGTGCTGACAAACTTGCCTGTCAGTGTGAAGTGCCCTGAATAAAGTCATACGAAAGACTAAGTAGATCTTGAATTTTGCATTCATTGGTCTAATTCCTATGCTAAAGCTGAGATCTGGGCTAAACAAATATTATCCAAATACAAGGAGGCATGGATATTCACTCTTGAATATTGTTCATCTTAGAGTGGAACTAAACTGTATCTGAGCACCAAAAACTGAAAACTCATTCATTTTTAATATTCAGAGCAAACGCCCCCATCCATCCATGTCTCCATGCTTTACAGTGAGGGAAAAAAGTGCTTGATGCCCTGCTGATTTTGTAGGTTTGCCCACTGACAAATAAATGATCGGTCTCTCATTTTAAGGTCGGTTTATTTTAACAGTGAGGGGCAAACAAAAATATCCAAAAAAATGCATTTCAAAAAAGTTATAAATTGATTTGCATTTTAATGAGTGAAATAAGTATTTGATCCGCTATCAATCAGCAAGATTTCTGGCTCCCAGATCTCTTAAAGGGAGTGCTCCTAATCTCAGCTTGTTACCTGTATAAAAGACTCCTGTCCACAGAAGCAATCAATCAATCAATCAGATTCCGATCTCTCCACCATGGGCAAGACCAAGGAGCTGTCCAAGGATGTCAGGGAGAAGATTGTAGACTTACACAAGGCTGGAATGGGCTACAAGACCATCGCCAAGCAGCTTGGTGAGAGGGTGACAACAGTTGGTGCGATTATTCGCGAATCGAAGAAACACAAAAAACAACGGTCATGCAAGAACTCACCTCTAGAGGTTTCAATGATCATGAGAATGGTGAGGAATCAGCCCAGAACTACACGGGAGAATCTTGTCAATGATCTCAAGGCAGCTGGGATCACAGTCACCAAGAAAACAATTGGCAACACTGCACCCTGAAGGACTGAAATCCTGCAGCGCCCGCAAGGTCCCCCTGCTCAGGAAAGCTCATGCACAGCCAGTCTGAGGTTTGCAAATGAACATCTGAATGATTCAGAGGAGAACTGGGTGAAAGTGTTGTGGTCACATGAGACCAAAATCAAGCTCTTTGGCATCAACTCAACTCGCCGTGTTTGGATGAGGAGGAATGCTGCCTATGACCCCAAGAACACCATCCCCACCGTCAAACAGAGATGGAAACATTATGCTTTGGGGGTGTTTTTCTAAGTGGACAGGACAACATCATGACATCAAAGGGACGATGGACGGGGCCATGAACTGCCAAATCTTGGGTGAGAACCTCCTTCCCTCAGAAAGGGCCTTCTAAAATGTTTGTGGATGGGTATTCCAGCATGACAATGACCCAAAACACATGACCATGTCAACAAAAGAGTGGCTCAAGAAGAAGCACATTAAGGTCCTGGAGTGGCCAAGCCAGTCTCCAGACCTTAATCCCATAGAAAATATGTGAAGCGAGCTGAAGGTTCGAATTACCAAACATCAGCCTCGAAACCTTAACTTGGAGAGGATCTGCAAGAGGAATGGGACAAAATCCCTCCTGAGATGTGTGCAAACCTGGTGGCCAACTAAAGGAAACGTCTGACCTCTGTGATTGCCAACAAGGGTTTTGCCACCAAGTAATTTTTTGCAAAGGAGCCACATACTTATTTCACTCAATAAAATGCAAATCAATTTATAACTTTTCTGAAATTTGTTTTTCTAGATATTTTTGTTGTTATTCTGTCTCTCACTGGTAAAATTAACCCGACCATTAAAATTATAGACTGGCCTTTTTTTTGTCAGTGGGAAAACATACAAAATCAACAGGGGATCAAATACTTTTTCCCATCACCGTATTTTGCTGAGAAATCACTTAGAACCCCCCCTAGCATTTCCAGATACAGCCATCTTGAGTCAGGGCAGATGATTCATGTAGAAGTTACTTCCTAGAATTCATCTGCCCTTAGCTCAGGCATGCAGGCAGGAGAGTGTGCTTAGCCTATCATCCCCTCCTGAAGACTCGTGGGATGTATGAGTTCATTTTGACCTAGGCCAGAAGCCAGGAAGTCACTGAAATATTAAAACAAAAAAGTTTAAAACAAGTTGATATAATATCTCCCTATCTATTTACTAAAGCTAGCAGCCCAAGGATTACAAATAGTTCATGTTGATTGAGAAAGGTTAGATCCACTTTAAGTATTTCTTCTAGACCTGTGCAGTAATCCAGCATGAAACAACTGAACTTCTCTTCCCTGCAGGGGCTGCTTGTAATAAAGACCGGCCTCCACTGCGCTCTCTCCTTGTGGTCTTGTCTCCGCCCCCTCTTCTAGTTTTCTGCAGGCCGTCTGTAGAGGGTGGGACCTGCTGGACCCCTCCCACAGCTCTGCTCTATGTACAGCACAGTGATGATGTCACTGCTACTTTACAAGTTCATTTTTGGGTTTACAAAGGTGCTTAAGGAATAGGGAATTACTTTATGTCCTTTGCTACTATAAAGGAATTTAGCTAAATTACATTTTATTTGCCTGGAGTTCAGGTTTAAAGTAATTATGCTGATCATATGAAAAGAAAAACACAAAGAAGCTAATTTCTACTTCCCTGTCCTGGTGACCGAGAGTGGAATCTTCACTCTGCTGCAGAGCAAACCTTCCTGAAGTATCTTCATCTCTGACACCTTTGTGTTTGTTAGATTCCTGCCCTTCCCTACCACACATGGTGAGGCCTGCTGGTCGTATGTCACTACAAGACACAGCAGGGAAGTAGGGCTGGTGGGAGGAGCATGAAGTATAATGGAGGATCCAAGCATCAAAAATGCCCTGTAGATTCTTCAGGCTGGTTTGCTTTTCAACAGAGCAAAGATTTCACAAACCAATATCATGAGACTTTTTCTCACTGGCCACCAATGTAAGGGACATTCTTCCCATTGACCACCAATGTAAGGAGCATTCTTCCCACTGATCATCAATGTAAGGAACATTCTTCCCACTGACCACCAATGTAAGGAACATTCTTCCCACTGATCACCAATGTAAGGAACATTCTTCCCACTGATCACCAATGTAAGGAGCATTCTTCCCACTGATCACCAATGTAAGGAGCATTCTTCCCACTGATCACCAATGTAAGGGGCACTCTTCCCACTGATCACCAATGTAAGAGACATTCTTCCCACTGATCACCAATGTAAGGGACATTCTCCCCACTGATCACCAATGTAAGGGGCATTCTTCCCACTGATCACCAATGTAAGGGGCATTCTTCCCACTGATCACCAATGTAAGAGACATTCTTCCCACTGATCACCAATGTAAGGGACATTCTTCCCACTGATCTCCAATGTAAGGGACATTCTTCTTACTGACCACCAATGTAAGGGACATTCTTCCCAATGATTACCAATGTAAGGGACATTCTTCCCAATGATTACCAATGTAAGGGACATTCTTCCCACTGATCACCAATGTAAGGGACATTCTTCCCACTGATCACCAATGTAGGGGACATTCTTCCCACTGATCACCAATGTAAGGGACATTCTTCCCACTGATCACCAATGTAAGGAGCATTCTTCCCACTGATCACCAATGTAAGAAACATTCTTCCCACTGATCATCAATGTAAGGAACATTCTTCCCACTGATCATCAATGGAAGGAGCATTCTTCCCACTGATCACCAATGTAAGGGACATTCTTCCCACTGATCACCAATGTAAGGGACATTCTTCCCACTGATCACCAATGTAAGGGATATTCTTCCCACTGATCACCAATGTAAGGAGCATTCTTCCCACTGATCACCAATGTAAGGAACATTCTTCCCACTGATCATCAATGTAAGGAACATTCTTCCCACTGATCATCAATGGAAGGAGCATTCTACCCACTGATCACCAATGTAAGGAGAATTCTTCCCACTGACCCCCAATGTAAGGAGCATTCTTCCCACTGATCACCAATGTAAGGAGCATTCTTACCACTGGCCAACAATGTATCAGGCATGTTTCCCCTAATAAATTGGTTTCACCAGGGGTTCTTCAAACCTGAACATTAAAGGGGTTCCTTTTGGGTATAAGTGTTTGGAAAAGGCTGGTCTAGCAGCTAATTGCAGAATACAGGATGGTAAGGATTGACTGTAACGCTCACTGTAGACTCCACAGCTGGAGACATCAATGATCTATAAAGATTAGTTCATTTTTAAGCCTGGAAAGAAAAACTAAACTTAATGGAGTTTGCCGGTGATTTCATTTCATGGCAGACCTATCTCTGTTACGATCTGATTATTTTAAAGTATATTCTGCATTACCTTTCTCCTGAAACACCAGCACAGCAGTAAATGTACCTGCTTTATATCGCTCCTGACTGTCAGGCACAGTGACAAGGAACTACGAGCTCCTGGAATTGACTGGAGCAGCAAAATAAAGCAGATTACTGTCTACAAGGCTGTCATTACCGTTACATCAGTGTAATATAATAGTCATTTGTCTTCTAGAGCCTCACATAACATTTTATTACATGGAACCATCCCACACTCCGCACACATTTCATCTCCAGTAATGTCAGATGAAAGTGGGAGAAGCCCAAAATAAAATGTAAATGAACGCCCATTTAGCTATATATAACAAGAGCTGCCTAAAAATAAAAAAGTTATTTTATCTGTGGAATCTCTTATGGAATTTAATGGATTTCTTTAGTGGATGTACCTGTGCAGCTGTTAAAATTCTGGTAAAGTGGTATTTCTCCTATGTTCCATTGAAGGACACAGCATAGTAAGAATCTTGACTATAGGAAATTCCGGTCATTCTCATGGCCCTGGATTGGTCTCGTTGGTTGACTCTGGTACGTTGACATGGTGCATCTGGTCGTGGGTGCTCCTTGTCGTCTTCATCTACGGATGGATCTTTTGTCGCAAGGGTAGGCTTGCCATCCTGTTTTAGCTTTGCTGGCTTTGAAGGCCTAGCTATTGAAAGCCAGGTTCCGAAGGACAGGGATTCATTGAAGGACATGGCCTGGCAAGAATCTTGACTGTAGGGAATTCCGGTCGTTCTCATGGCCCTGGACTGGTCTCTTTGACCCTGGTACGCTGACATGGTGCACCTGGTCGTGGGTGTTCCTTTTCTTCATCTATGGATGGATCTTCTGCCCACAAGGCTGACATGCCACCCTGTTTTACCTTTTGCTGGCTTTGAAGGCCTGGCTATTGAAGGCTTTTAATTATTTAAAACCTATTGAATTGGTTCTGAAGGACAGGGATTAATTGAAGGACACAGCTTGACAAGAATCTTGACTGTAGGGAATTCCGGTCATTCTCATGGCCCTGGACTGGTCTTGTTGACTCTGGTACGTTGACATGGTGCACCTGGTTGTGGGCGCTCCGTGGCGTCTTCATCTACGGATGGATCTTTTGTCCCAAGGGTGGACTTGTCACCCTGTTTAGCTTTACTGGCTTTGAAGGCCTAGCTATTGAAAGCCAGGTTCTGAAGGACAGGGATTCATTGAAGGACATGGCCTGGCAAGAATCTTGACTGTAGGGAATTCCAGTCATTCTCATGGCCCTGGACTGGTCTCTTTGACCCTGGTAGGCTGACATGGTGCACCTGGTCGTGGGCGTTCCTTGTCTTCATCTACGGATGGATTTTCTGTCCCACAAGGCTGACATGCCACCCTGTTTTACCTTTTGCTGGCTTTGAAGGCCTGGCTATTGAAGGCTTTTAATTATTTTAAACCTATTGAATTGGTTCTGAAGGACAGTGATTCATTTAAGGACACAGCTTGACAAGAATCTTGACCACAAGGGCCTTGTTGGCCCTGGTACACTGACACGGTGCGCCTGGCTCCTGACACCCCTTAGCGTCTTTATATACAGATGGATCTTCTGTTCTAATGACCAATTTTCCACCCTGTTTTACCTTTGCTGGCTTTGACGGCCTGGCTATTAAAAGCCATGTTCTGCAGGACAGGGTTTCGTCAGTGTTTGTGGTGTTTTACTATATCAGTATTATTATTCAGTCCTCTTTTGAGCCTGAATTAAAAGGCCCCTTTCACATGGAGGTGCTCTTAAACTGCCAGTAAAATACTGAGCGCTTTTCAGGCGCTTTCGAAGGGTTTTCCAGTGTGAAAGCATTCATTGATTTTAATGGAAATGGGTTTTTGTGAGCTTCTCAGGTACTTTTTTCAGCATGAAAGCGCCTGAAAAGTGCCTCAGTATGAAAGGGGTCTAAAGGTTGAGATACCTCCAGGTACAGGTCTATAAACTTAGACGCCTATTAACCACTTAGTCCCCAGAAGATTTACCCCCTTCATGATGAGGCCATTTTTTGCGACACTGCATTGTATTACTTTGACCATTGCTGTCCATAAATTAAATTTATGTATTTTTTTTCCCCCACAAATAGAGCTTTCTCTTTGTGGTATTTGATCACCTCTGCGCTATAAACAAAAAAGACCCACTGAAAAGACCTACTATCTGCTATAAAACTCATCCAATAATTTAGTTTTTTTTTTTTAAATAAAATATTTTCATAAATTTAGGCCAATACGTATTCTGCTAAATATTTTTACAAACTATGGGATATATTTTTTTTAGTAGTAATGGCGGCAATGAGTATAGCGGGACAGCGATATTGCGGTGGACATTCTGACGCTTTGTGGGAACCAGCGACACTAATACAGTGATCAGTGCTAAAAAAATATGCACTGTCACTGTACTATTAACAATGGCTGGGAAGGGATTAAACAGCTAGGGCGATCAAAGTGCCTAGCCAGTGTTTTGGTGTACTTTGTGAGGTGCTTTTAATAAGGGAAGTGATGGATTTTATTCCCTTCTTTGCAGGGACACAAAATCTATTACTTTCCCGCTGACAAGGCAGAGCTCTGCCTTGTTTACATAGACAGAGCTCTGTCCTTTGTGCCTTCCCGACAGTCGGCAGGGGCCGGCGGTCATCCATTGGCCGGCACCCATTGATCAGCATCTACTGTGTTTAATCACAACACAGCCGGGATGCCGGCGGCACTGCGCCCCCTACCTGGAATGAGTGAATCTTGGGTGAAAGTTGTATAAATAGACCCCTAAGTAATGTGTAGCTATTTACAGATACTTCTGATCCATAGATAACAGACTACAAGGCCTCTTGTACACAGTACTGAAAAAGCTTCTGCTTTGTTGGATGTAAATTTCAGGTGTTTGTTTTGCGTGAATTTGCATGTATATTTACATTTGCGCGCAAAATACCATGCTAGGTAAAATTAATTCATATTTATGCCCATATGCACGTATTTGTGCACATTGGGAACACAGATTTTCCGATTTTTTATTTTTTTACTGTGTGTAGCTCCCTTGTCCTAAATTGGGGCTATAATGTAAATTTAGTTTCTGGCTGATTGATTGCACAGTTTATCTGGTCTTTTCCTAATCTCAGTTGGGTTGTGCATTTCTCACTATCGCCAGTAGGTGTCACTGGTACCACAGGCCAGTATGGGAAGTACAACTAAGTGGAGCTATGAATATTTATTCTTCCTCCAGCCAGCCCAGTAGGAGGTTCTTAGCCGCTGATGCATTCTGGGAAAAAGGGATTTTATTAAAACTTACCGTAAAATCCTTTTCTCCGAGTTCACTGACAGACGCAGCTCTTCATGACTTTGTGGGGTTTTATGTTCGTTCTACTAGGAGTTAACTAGGCAGGGAAAAGAATCAAATGGCCCCTCCCTTGGGGGCCGTCCTCTCTTCCTACATTAAACCCCCTCACAGAATAGCTCTTCAGTTTGTACACAAGCCGTACCAAAACAGAGCCCAGAGCGGTGGGTGCTGCGTCTGTCAGTGAACTCGGAGAAAAGGATTTTACGGTAAGTTTTAATAAAATCCCTTTTTCTCCTAACGTTCACTGACAGACGCAGCTCTTCATGACTTTGTGGGGACGTCCCCAAGCTGTGTCAATAAAAGAGGGGTGGGTAAACGCAAACAACTGTACCCAACTGAACCTCTGAGGACGGAAGTAACACGGGAGCAGGTAGCGTGGGGTTCCTCAAACTCGACGATGTCGAGGAAAAGCATTCCGACTGCGGAACAAACAACACGGTCTCCCTGGCGCGTTTTCCAGACCGCCGGAGAAGCCGATGCTAAAGAGTCACCTAATCTTTTTGGCACTGGGTACGCATAAGACAAGCCAAGGGGGAAAAGGCCAGTGCCGAGTAAGATGGGCCCGCCAATCATGAAGGACCCGAAAGTCTGTGGTCCGAAGCCACAGTGTCCACACGTTTCGCCGGTAAACCCGGAGCCAAGTGTGAAAATGATTCAAAATGTTTCAACTACACAAGCTTAGAAACCTACGACGGAAACCGGCGTTTCAAGACGTCCGCCGTCACATCCGCGCAGACCGCGGAAGAGTCTCCAAGTCAACCCATGTCAACAAACGCAAATGGGTGGGGAGAAAATAACTGTGTCGAACCCCTGCAGGGGTGTTTCAGTACTTCTCGACGCAGACAGTCACTTGC
>BLSH010398221.1:976999-990045 GCA_018402905.1 Glandirana rugosa | reverse complement strand
GTGGGGAGGAAGGCAGGGCGCTCACTTACCCGTCCGACGCCACGGTAGCCACCGAATGCAGACTTTCCGCCCTCGACGGGGGGGTATGCTGCCGGCCCAGAGTCGCCCTGCCGAACGAATCGGGAAGGGGACCAATGTGGGGGATCTCGCCCCGGGCCACCCGCACGGACCGGGTAAGATGCGGCGGGTCCCTGTGTTGGGGCCGGCTTCGCATCATGTTGGCCAGGTCGGGGAAAGTACAGAGCACCAGGACTCTCAATGCCCCGACCGGCTTCTTGATAGCAGATCATCTTGATTGCAGCAAAAAAAGAAAAGAAAATAAAAAAGAAAAATGGTCACAATAGGACCGCAGTTCCCTATAGGGAAGCCAGGTCAACTCCTTGCGAACTAGGCATTGAAACTGAAGAGCTATTCTGTGAGGGGGTTTGATGTAGGAAGAGAGGACGGCCCCCAAGGGAGGGGCATGCTGATTCTTTTCCCTGCCTAGTTAACTCCTAGTAGGACGAACATAAAACCCCACAAAGTCATGAAGAGCTGCGTCTGTCAGTGAACGTAAGGAGAAAGGATATTTATTTGGGCTGGGCCATGTGCTCACTCTCTCTTGCCTCAGGCCCTCCTGACCTGAGGACGTGCTGCAGAGGAGAGCTCTGCAAGTAGGCCCAGAAGCCTGTCTGGGGCCTGCTAATCCTGAGGTGGTCCTTAGGCGGTCTTGCTCGGGTGGAAGAAGCCAAGCCAAGCTGAGAAGATCAAGGGGAGGACCCTTGCTAGAGAGAGTCAGGTCCCTCAGAGGGCCTGGTGACTCCATTGGAGGATGTACTTACATCTAAAACGTGCTTACAGTGTTGCCAGGTCGGCTTAAAGGTTCTGACACTGTGAAGCTGAATCTTGTTCTACATCTAAAATGTGTTTGCAGTATCTTTTTTCTGGATCCAATGAGTCTGTAAGTGATCTGTTACTGGTATTTGAGACCCCTGACTCTCTCTCCTAACCACCTCCTTTCAAGTTCTGCATTAAGGCTTTGAAAAGATCAAAAGTGACTGGCGCCCAGTTTCTGTTCCAAACTCCCCAATATAGCCATGGTCTCAGCCCTAGGGTAAATGCTAGCTTACCCCCTGCCTCTGGAGGTTGAACCCTGCCTCCAGAAGACCCAGGGGGGCACTACAAATGGAATACTCTTCTGTTTACACACCTTTAGATAATTGGCTACATTTTAGCTCTGTAAATAAAACGCTTTGCTGAGCTTTTTCAAGCTGCAGCGTGCAAGAGGCCTAAGGGGAGAGTGCTGGAGTTGGCAGAGTGGACAGCTTAGCGCACGGTGCGGTACAGAATCATCCACACCAAAAGAGCATGCTGGGAGCATTCATAACACATGCTTTCACAGTGACCTGGGAGCTGCTTGTGTGCAACAGGGGAGGTGGTGTGTATGAGTCACATTTCTATTTTAATGTATTTTTATTGAAAAACATTTTAAGGGTTGCAGTACAGTAAAACAAAGTGTGACTAAACCCACAACAGTAAAAATCAGTCTGTATATGCAGTAAAGCATGCTTGTTATACTCACCATGGAACCTAAGGTGTTAATCTTCTGAATTGTGTAAAAAGGCTGTTTGATCCTTGGTTGTTTTGTTTTCTTGGGAGGGTGCATGTGATCAGCACAGGGCCAATCAGCACTGTCCAGACAGAGGGTCAGGGGTTCTGCAGCCTCATTGGACAGTCAGAGGAGAATGAAAACTCCAACTACAAGCTTTGACCAGACACTGATAGAGACTGCAGGCTCCTGGGGAGAGCAGATATAGTGACTGCAGACTCCTGGGGAGAGCAGATATAGTGACTGCAGAGTCCTGAGGGGATCAGATATAGTGAATGCAAGCTCCTGGGGAGAGCTGATATAGTGACTGCAGGCAGGGCCGCCATCAGGGAGGTACAGGCAGTACTGTTGTAAGGGGCCCCAGTGTCTCAAGGGGCCCTTACAACAAAGACTTTAGCAGTCTTTAACATTGTTTATGAGTCTATGGGAGGGTGACACCCGGTTTGGGGACACCGTTGTCCCAAACCGTAGCCGATAAAAATACCAAACTTGGGTCACATAGAGAGGGCCCCCTGGGCAAAAACTGGTCCAAGTTTGGGACCTCCAGCGCCTATGGTTCGGCCATACTGGGTCCTCAAAATGACCAGTCATTGACTGACAATTGTCGGGTGACTTTCAGACCTGATGGGGTTTACTTCCTCTGTATTCCCCTGCAAAGTAGAAACATACATCCCATAGTAGCCCATTATGTGGCACCTACCTGCAAACAAAGCCTGCGACATCCAGCGCTGTCCCCATCTTCAGCCCCTCTTCCTTCCGGGGCCACAATCTCCGGCTCTGTGAATGGCCGGAGTCGCGTGACGTCACTCCCGTGCATGCGCGCGGAAGCTGCCAGTCACGGCACGATCACAGTGAAGAAACGGCACGGAGGCCGTTCCTTCACTGCGCATGTGCCGAGATGACGTCGGCATCAGCAGTACACTGCATATCCCCTGAACCATGCAGGTTTCGGAGATATGCAGGGCACCTACAGGTAAGACTTATCATAGGCTTAACTGTAGGTTAAAGTGGTTGTCACGAGTTGACAACCACTTTAACATTGGAGTCTATGGGAGGGGGCACACGGTTTGGGGACACTGTTCTCTCGATCCATAGGCGATAAAAATACCAACCTTGGGTCACATGGAAGGGCCCCCTGGGCAACAACTGGTCCAAGTTTGGGACCTCCAGCACCTAAAGTTCGGCACGAGGTCTTATTGCAATCATCGGGTGAGGCTGTGCTGTCTGTGCCCTGTTTTTTTTAACCCCTTGGATCCCACACTAGCATGCATTGCACACTTCACTACATTTGAATGGGTCTTGCTTGGCAGGCTACACCTGGTAAGTGTGACAGGGTGTATAATTCCTACTGCGGTTGCAAAATGTGTTCACCCCTGGCCAGTGGGCGGATGTGGTGGGATGGCCAGTGAGCAGGCCCTGGGGGGGCCCAGGTCTAAAGCTGTGTAAGAGGCCCCAAAATTTCTGATGGCTGCCCTGACTGCAGGCTCCTGGGGAGAGCAGATACAGTGACTGAGTGTCAACTTGGGTTCAGCCAGCATGCCGTGTTTATCTGTGATTAACGCTAGTGGCTGCTATAGACACTAGCAATAATCACTGTCTTCTCCCGGCGGGGACGCCCCCCCCCCCGTGCCGGGAGAAGACAGTGGCCTGGCAGGAAGGATTTCCGTATCAACACTGCGTGTGTTGATGGGGGAATTGAGCGAATTTCGGGTTGCAGGAAAGAAATTTGCTCCGTGTATGGCTGGTCTAACCCTTTAAGTTGACCACTTAACCACTTCAGCCCCGGAAGGATTTCCAACTTTAGGACCGGAGCCCTTTTTGCGATTCGGCGCTGCGTCGCTTTAACTGACAATTGCGCGGTCGTGCGACGTTGTACCCAAACAAAATTTGCGTCCTTTTTTTCACACAAACAGAGCTTTCTTTTGGTGGTATTTGATCACCGCTGCGTCATTTCTGATTGCCGCTATAAACAAAAGAAGAGCGACAATTTTGCAAAAAAACCCAAATTTCTTACTTTTTCCTAAAATACAAATCCAAAAAAAAAATATAAAAAAACATTTTTTTTCACCGTTTTTGGCCGATTTATATTCTTCCTCATATTTGCGATAAAAAAAATCGCAATCGGCGTTTATTGATTGGTTTGCGCAAAAGTGGCCGCGTTTACGGATGATGAGAATTCATTTTTGGGGTTTTTAATTTTTTTTTTATTTTTTACTAAAAATGGCGGCGATCTGTGATTTTTTGCGTACATATACTGTGACAGGGTGGCACTTAAGTGCAAAATCACGTACCTGTACGTGATTGCTGTTGTCGGCTCTGGGGCGCGTGCTGCCAGAGCCGCGCTCCCGCTGTGATTGGACACACCAGGAGCCAATAAGGGTCTGGCGGCTGTGATGCCCACCAGCCACCCGTGATCATTTACAGGAGAGGCAGACCGCTGGTCTGTGAGGGAGGAAGATGGAGATCTTGTGTTTCTGCTAAGCAGAAACACGGGGCTTGGTTTTCCTCCAGTCACAGCATTCCCCCACAGTTAGAAAGCACTCCCTAGGAGCACACTTAACCCTTTCATCGCCCCTTATGTTAACCCCTTCCTTGCCAGTGTCATTTATACAGTGACAGTGCATTTTTTTTAGCACTAATCACTAGTATTGGTGTCACTGGTCCCCATAAAGTGTCACTTAGTGTCCGATTTGTCCGCCGCAATGTCGCAGTCCTGCTAAAAATCGCTGATCGACGCCATTACTAGTAAAAACAATAAAAAAAAATAAAAAGTCCATAAATCTATCCCATAGTTTGTAGACACTATAACTTTTTTGGGCAAATCAATTAATATACGTTTATTGGGATTTTTTTTTACCAAAAATATGTAGCAGAATACACATGAGCCTAAACTGATGAAGAAATTTGATTTTTTTACATTTATTTATTGGATGTTTTATAGCGGAAAGTAAAAAAATTTGTTTACATTTTCAAAATTGTCATTCTTTTTTGGTTTATAGCGCAAAAAATAAAAACCACAGAGGGGATCAAATTCCACCAAAAGGAAAGTTCTATCTGTGGAAAAAAAAGGACATACATTTTATTTGGATACAGCGTCACACGACCACGCAATTGTCACTCGATGTCCGCCCGAGACCCGCCGATCACCTGTAGCAGCTGCAGAACGGGGAACCGCCTATGTAAACACGGCGGTTCTCCATTCTGTGAAGGGGGATATAGCAGATCTACCGATCACTCTCACTGGGATCAGTTAGATCTGTTCTGTCCTGGCCAGCCCCGCCCCCACACAGTTAGAACACACCCAGGGAACACAGTTAACCCCTTCACTACCCCTTCGCTGCCAATGACATTTATACAGTAAACAGTGAACATTTAAATTTCTGATCGCTGCATAAATGTCATTGGTCCCAAAAAAGTGTCAAAAATGTCCGACATGTCCGCTGCAATATCACAGTCCCGATAAAAATCACAGATCGCTGCCATTACTAGTAAAAAAAAAAAAAATGTTTTTAAAAACGCCATAATTCAATTCCCATAGTTTGTAGATGCAATAACTTTTGCGCAAACCAATCAATATACGCCGATTGCCATTTTTTTTAACCAAAAATATGTAGAAGAATATATATTAGCCAAAACCGATGAATAATTTTCTTTTTTATATATTTTTTTGGATATTTATTATAGCGAAAAAGTAAAAAAAATATTGTTCTATTTTTAAAATTGTCGCTTAGATAGAAAGTTCTATTTGTGGGAAAAAAATGATAAAAATTGTTTGCGTACAACGTCGCACGACCAATTGTCATTCAAAATGCGACAGCGCCGAAAGCCTAAAATTGGTCTGGGCAGGAGGGGGGTTTAAGTGCCCAGTAAGCAAGAGGTTAAAAAAAATCCTGACTTGGTTTGCAAGCGTTGTCTTGCATGACAAGCAGGATTCAATCCTCTGTGTATGCAATACCATATGTGGCCAGAAGTGCGGGGGCATTTTTGAGGCTCGGAGACACTCGGAGCACCCAAAAAAGTCAACAGTTTCCTGAGTGTCCCGAGCCTCACCAGCGCCCCCGCACCTCTGTCCACATACAGTACTGCATAGACCAATGCCCCTGCACCTGTGGCCACATACAGTACTGCATAGACCAACGCCCCGCACCTCTGGCCACATACTGTACTGCATACACCAGCGCCCCCGCACCTCTGTCCACATACAGTACTGCATAGACCAGCACCCCCGCACCTCTGGCCACATACAGTACTGCATACACCAGCGCCCCCGCACCTCTGGCCACATACAGTACTGCATAGACCAACGCCCCCACACCTCTGGCCACATACAGTAATACATACACCAGCGCCCCGCACCTCTGGCCACATACAGTAATACATACACCAGTGCCCCCTCACCTCTGGCCACATACAGTACTGCATACACCAGCGCCCCCGCACCTCTGGCCACATACAGTAATACATACACCAGCGCCCTCGCACCTCTGGCCACATACAGTACTGCAGAGACAGCAGTCACTGTGGAACGAATCATCTGAGTTTCCATTGTTTCTTATGGGGAAACTCGCTTTGATATAAGAGTGCTTTGATAACAAGCATTCTCCTGGAAGTAATTATGCTCGTAATCTGAGGTTCCACTGTATTTTTTAAAAATGTCAGTTTCAGCCAAGTGCATCCTGAGGTTTTCGGATTCGGCACCAGAATTTTCATTTCAGTGCACCACTACTTTAAGTATTTACTTCCTTTTTTGCAGGTCAGACTTTTATCCACGGTTTCAGTGTAGGGACAGCGTCACTTGAAGTGACAGACATACCTTTCCATATTAGTTTGTAATGCTGGCTGCACGCTCTAATCCATAAGACATCATTGCATTTTGGTTGGATGACCTGACTTTTCTTCATGCTTTGATCCTGTTTGGAAACTAATCCAGGATTAGAGTTGATTAGTTTCCAGCCTTGTTTACTTCAGGCCTGATTTAAAATTTAGAAACAAAATATCACTTTCCCCATCTCAGGCCCGGTTTCTCTTGGTTACGAGGGATAAGCACAAATCAATATCGGCTTTTACTACAAAATGACTCCGCTTTCTTCCGCCAGCCCATAAAACTGCATTTTAAAGGTGAAATCTAGCTTATTGCTTTATTATTCTCTAACAATGTAAAAATATTATGGTAAGTGTTCATGTAAATGCAGCACCCTCCTAGTTAGGTTTCTAGGATGTTAGGCAAATGTAGTTCTTTTTGGCTCCTCTGTAAGCAGTGGAGCGGTGGATTGTTGATTGCTTTAGGCTGCTCTGGATCTTACAGACTGCAGGTTTGATTGCTTGCCCTTGTCTTCCAGAGACTTCTGGAACATAGAGGGATGAGCAAGGCAAATCTCAGCCTGAATATTTATTGTGCTCCAGCCAATCCCTGGGGAGGTGTACCCAGAAGGTGGCTGGAGTGGCTTATAAATAGTCCAAAAGCCCGTTTCACATGGGTGCCTCCGCGAAGAGGGATCCGCTTGCTCAGCGGCGGATCTCTCTGCTGATCCCTGCTTAGCAGGCGGATGACAGGTCTGTGTCCACTCTCCTCTATGGGGCAACTGGATGGTAACAGACTGCCTGTCAGTTTCCATCCGATCTGCCAGACAGATGGGGGAAAAGGACCACCCTACATTTGTGTTTGATGGACAGAATCAAATAACTTGTGTCCGCTGACATATGCCGCTTCATAGAAGACACTGGTGTCATGTGAAAGGGGCCTTAGATTTAGAGCAGTAGGGTTCCTTCTTCTCCAAGCTGGAGGTAGCCCACCCGTCTGGGTGGGGGGTGGCTATCCCCTCCTGTGGCAGCTATTCTAATTGCAGCAGCCATTAATTGAGGTCCCAGCTGTGGCAGTGCTGGGGACCTATCTTTTGGAGCTCGTCAAGGGACTCCTCAGTTAGGAACCTTGTCTATACAGCTCACGGGGCAGTGTCCGGTGGACCCTGGAATAAGGTCACCGGCGATACTGTGACATTGTGTGTACTGACCAGAACTCCACATTCTAATGACTGTGTACTGTGTTCTCTGGGTAACAAGCCAGTAGTACTCCTGATGAGGCTCAGACTCTGTCATATGTACTTGTTTTTACATAGAGACTGCTCAGAGAGAGAGACCTAGTGAAGTCTTCTCACACCTATATTTGGTGAAGCTTGAGTATCCCATATCATACCTCCCATTCCAAGTTTTTCAGCAATACAAATCCCCAAAGACATCCCCTGGACCAGTGTCCACAAAACTGTGACCCTAGGGATGGATATGGCCCTTTGCTTGCCTTTATCCGACCCTTGAGGCATTATTCCTGCCACTGACGGCAACAATGAGGCATAATTCCTTCTACTGACCAACGATGGGGCACCATTCCTTCCACTGACAACAATGCGGCATAATTCCATCTACTGACAACAGCGACGGGGCACCAATCCTTCCACTGACAACAATGGGGCATAATTCCATCTACTGACAACAACTATGGGACACTATTCCTTACAGTGACAGACAAAGCAAGGTCCATAAAGTCATGGATACAGTTTGGGGTGGAGGGACTTGACTGGCCTGCACAGACTCCTGACCTCAACCCGATAGACCACCTTTGGAATGAATTAGAGTGTAGACTGAGAGCCAGGTTTTCTCGTCCAACATCAGTGCCTGACCTCACAAATGCGCTTCTGGAAGAATGGTCAAACATTCCCATAGACACTCCTAAACCTTGTGGACAGCCTTCCCAGAAGAGTTGAATCTGTTATAGCTGCAAAGGGTGGGTCAACTAAATATACCATTAAGGGTCATGTAAAGGCAGACGTCCCAAAACTTTTGGCAATATAGTGTATATTTAATTGTACTTTCAATCAAATCAAATGTTAAACAAGAAGCAGGGGAAGAAGTAATTCTGATTGTAGGTTTAGCCCAGTGACAGGCTGCTGCTGTCCTCGCAGCACAGATTCCGGGATTCTGTCCAGGACACGCCATCCCATGGGAACGTAGCAAAAAGCGTGACTGTCCCAACAAATCCAGGACAGTTGGCAAGTATGGTGTAATGCAAGATTATCATGGGGCCCCTGGGCAGTGCCCAGGGGTGCTTGTGCATTAAGACGGCCCTGATAACAGAGGATGCTCTTGTAGCCAGTTGGTGTCTGATGGGGAAGGGCCATGCCAGTAAAGAGGTTATTTTTATGTTGTTAAATTCACAAACATTAAAAATTGTTTTCTGTTTCTCATTAACAGGAAAAGACAATGACAGCGGGAGAAGCTCTCTGAGCCCACCACAAGTCCCAGACGAAACTGAGCAGTGCTCTCCAGACAACAACTTCTACCCCGTCATGATCGGACAGGAAAGTCACATTCTGTGCTGAGGATCTCACACTCACACGGACTTGTTTCTTAATGAGTACAGCACAAGAAAGGGCTTAGTCTTTTTGTTTTTTTTGTTTTTTAACTAGAAGTATCACTTGGAAGTAGCAGATACACATGCATGGATTCATTTCAAGGATCTCAGCCAAGTTCTACCACCATGGATACATGGGACACTCTCCATGGATGTGGTTACTTCTCAAACTCTGGCAAACGCCTGCTCACCGGAGCTTTTTGATTCTATTTTGTGGCATTTACATCACTGAATCTTGTGAAGGTGACCGCTCGTAGGTTCAACCCATACTACAGATTGGTACCTTGGTCTGGAAGCTTTTGTCACGTTGAGCAGAATGTTCTATTGCTCATAGATGAAGAAACACAAATGTTTAGACAGGTCCTCATTTCACATCTTGGTTTTTTTTTTTGACCTTTTAACCATCAGCTTGCTTTTAAACCTGGCAAGAAGTCTACTGCGGAAAGGTCAAAAGCAAATCGGATTTCACTTGCAGCCGCCACGTGTGGTGACCCCACCGGCTGTGCAGGGATTCTCTAAGAGGCATATGGAATTGCTAGAAGTCATTTTAAAAATAAAACATCAGATGCTACGTGGTTGCTTTTACTCTCCCTTTTGCCTAGAAGTTAGTATGACATGTTATGTGGGCAAGTCAACCGTGATAATCGTATCCTCTGCGGATTTAGACAGGATCACCGATTTACCAGAGCATGAACAAAACAAAAAAAATCAGGCATATAGGACATACATTCTGTATATACACAAGTGTATACTTCATATTCGTGTTGTTTTACATTGTAGAGGAACTGAACGTTGTCTTCAGGTGTCTGGCTGGGCATCCTCAGAGCTGTAAAGCAAAGGTGGACAATGCTTGGCTCTAATGAGGGGAAGTGCAGACAATGCTATGTGCATAGGAGCGCTCTTATCTGATGTTAGAGGTTTTCAATGTCTCCCATGTTATCTGTTAAAGTGGTTGTAAACCCTTCCATATACCCAGTGAAGTGCCTGGCTTCAGGCGATACACAGAGCTGAAACAAATCCTCCTACACAAGTTGTACCTGTTTATCTGCAGCCTTCCTCTCTGCAGCCTCCTAAAACACACAGATCAAAAGCTATTTCTCAGCTGCAGCAGGCAGGGGTGGGGCTTTGATGTCACAAACTAGACAGCATAGAGAGAAGAGCTGAGTGTAATCTGAGACCTGAGTGGAAGGAAAGGACCCCCCCCCCATACAAAGTCTCATAGGGAGACATGCACAGGTGACAGTAAGTCACCTTCTGTGTGCTGGAGAGGGGTGGGAGTCATCTCCCGAGATTGTCTGGTGTCGGCATAACCTGTCAGAAGAGACTCCAGCAGATAGCAGAGGAATGAAAGAGCATGATTGAGGCGAGTATACATTTTAGAGCAGGGGTGTCAACACACAATTTGTGGGCCGCATAAGCATCAAAGGGCCGGTTGTATCTGTAAGACTAGGGGGTTGATTTACTAAAGGCAAAAAGACTGCACTTTGCAAGTGCAGTTGCTCCAGATCTTAGTAAATGAGATAACGCTTCACTTTGCAAAGATTACCCAATCACGTGCAAGGAAAATTTGAAAAAAAAAAACAGAATTTTTGCTTCCACATGATTGGGGAATGGAAGTCAGCAGCTTCTGCTCATTTACGAAGTTCTGGAGCAACCTTTTTAACACAGTGGAACCCTTGAAATTCTGGTCTCAGAGAACCCCTGCTAAAAATCACCATATCTACAAGTCAGGATACATTAGTGTGATGGTCAATGGGAAGAATGCTCCTTACACTTGTGGTCATTGGAAAGGATTACCCCCCTTACAGATAGCTAAAAAGATCAATGGTGTAGATGAAAACTTATCTGAGAGGTAGATATGTTCTTTGATCAAGGTACCCCTAGCAACCTCTGGAGGAACCCTAGTTGAGAAACCCTGCTCTGGAACAACTGCACTTGCAGAATGCAACTGCAAATCTTTTTGCCTTTAGTAAATCAACCAGCCTCCCTTACATCACAGTTCACACCCCCCCCCCCCCCAAACACACACACACTTACCTTGTGCTGCTGCTAGGAGGAAGCTGGGGGTGGAGCTGGGAAGCAGAAAGTGCAGGGTCTGGAGGAGGACCAGAGAAGGGCTGGAGTCAGCTGCCGAAGTCTACTGAATGCTGAAACGAGGGGAGGTAGAGACGAAGGGGGGTCCTGCGGTTGCACTGAGAGGCACAGGAAGGAGAAGGAGGTCCTCCTCTCTGCTCCAAACTGCAGAGACAGGGGGGACAGAGACAAGCAAGCCTCTCCACGGCTGCACAGAGAAGTGCAGGAACCGGCAGAAGAGCTCTGTGCTCCTCTCTGCTGAGACAAGGTGGGGGCAGAGACGGTGGGTGCCACAGCTGCAGGAGAGATGTGTGGGTCCCATGAAATGGCATGGTGGGCCAGGTTCGGCCCACAGGCCTTGTGTTTGACACATGTGCTATAGAGGGACATGCCTTCTTCATTTTCCATTTTAGAGGTTTACAACCACTTTAAATAAGATTTTTTTTCTTTTTATTATCAAGTGTTTTGACCAAATTCTGATCCTTAAGATGTCCGCGGCTCCTCAGCACCAGGAATAGCTCAGAGACTGTAGTAATGGGAGCTGCTGATAAAGGCTGCTATTCTGTGCACAGACTTTCTAGAATTTCCTTTGCAATTGTTTCCCATCTCACAGTCATTGAAATGAGTAATTTTGTGCTTGTAAGACAAGTTGCCAAATCCCCGATAAACGTGCAGCGATCTGTCTTTGCAGTGTAATTTCAGTAACTACAGGCTATACCATGATTGGATCTATGTATGAAAGCAGTTTAAGGTTTGAGCCGATACAAAAGGATGCGGATTATTATCTGGAAATGCTTTTAGCGGCGGCTGGATTACGAGCCAAGAGAAGTATTTGCAGAAATTACCCAAATAACAGGCTCTGTGGGGATAGTGACCGGACAATGTAGAGCAATCGCATGGGAGTGGCAGATTATGCCTTCGTACGTGTCTATGGTTTGGTTTACCTAAATTTCACACAAACCCAACTCGTTCTATTTTGATGGCATGGGTGAGGGAGACGGGTACTATTTCTTTGCATTACAGTGACCAATCAAACTAGGAGACTTATACAATCTTTGGCTCATCGTGATCACTGAAGATGACCTTAGGATGATAGACCCTATAAAACGCAGGAGAACCAGGGGAAGGTGGGAGAAGTTTTGCCTGACTTGATTTTCTTTACTCTTAATAGCAGCAATCTGGGGTCACATAGGTCGTGCATTGCCCCAGTGGTGTAGCATGGGCGGGGCCATAGGGGTGGGTGCCCTGAGTACAATATTCTTAGGGGCTTAAAATGTCACGAATTCCACAGGACTGTCCCAGGATTTCAGCAAAATCCCAGCATCCTGCCGATCTGGAGTCCCGGAGCCCAGTGCTGTAACAAGTTCTGACACTTAGCTCCACAAATTCATTTGGGAGGGATGCGCTAGGCCTGTTCACCCAGGGCACCTTCCCTGCAGCTCCTGGGGGTGTCCTCAGGATGTAGTGCTTTGCCCCAGTGGTGAAGCATGGGCGGGGCCATAGGGGTGGGTGCCCTGAGTACAATATTCTTAGGGGCTTAAAATGATACCTCCCAAATGTCACAAATTCTACAAGGCTGTTCCAGGATTTCAGCAAAATCCCAGCATCCTGCAGGTCTGGAGTTCCAGAGCCCAGTGCTGTAACACGTTCTGAAACTTAGCTCCACAAATTCGTCTGGGAGGGATGCGCTAGGCTTAGTCACCCAGGGCACCTTCCCCGCAGCTTCTGAGGGTTGTCCTGGGTCCCTAGCACTATGCTGTCCCCCTTTGCAGCTACATGTATTTTTCCCCGCCAGCTTCCTGTAACAATACACATCCGAGCCAAGGGAAGCTAGCCTCCTGCTTGGCTCTGATGTGTATCATGCACAAGAGATGGAGGAGCTGGGAGGAGGGATGTCCACCTGTATTGAGCCACACTGATCTGAGGTCTGTTTTAAGGTTCCAGGGAGGGAAAATTGCACTGGGGGGGGGGGGGGGGGCA
>BLSH010398221.1:949310-974130 GCA_018402905.1 Glandirana rugosa | reverse complement strand
TTCACCCCCCCCCCCCCCCCCACACCAAAAAAAAAAAAAGCTTCCTCACACCTCACCTACCCAGCCTGGCTCTAGTACCCCCCGGCAGTTCCTTATTGACAATTCACATTCCTGAAGCGGCAATTAAATTGAAAGTCGCGAATCAACGCTCACTGATCTTCTACTGACATGAAATTAGCAGAAGGGGCCCAAAGGGTGAAGCACGCAAGCTGAACTTCCTCTTTATTTGCTTGTAGCATGTCACTACGTTCGGGTTGGTCAGACGATTGCTTGCTTCATGTTAGTACCCTAGACCAAACCGCCGTCGCCCATTTTGGACAAAAACTGAATGTTCCGTTGACCAACCATAGTCTATGATTAAGCCCTGATTGGGTGAAATGAGTTAGAGGGGCGTGGACTATCCTCCATATTTATTGTACAACTTTCGTAAGTATGCCAATGACAGTCCACACCCCACTAATGCATTTCACCCAATCAGGGCTCAATCGTAGACTATGGCTCTCAATGACTAAGCCCAGATTCGGTGAAATGCGTTAGAGGGGCCTGGACTGTCATTGCCATACGTGCAAAAGTTTTACAATATGTATGGATGTTTGTGATCTATCCAGAGTATTGGTGCCCCTTCTTTTTGATTTTTCTGATGTCTGCACCCACATTGTAAAGTTGCATTTGGCCACATGGATAGCTTATAGGTGTAGCCCCCCCCCCCCCCCCAAATAACCCTTGTCTCTGCCCCCTACCCACCTCAGAGAACTTTTTTTCTCTGCCCACTACCCACCTTCTAGTGCCGACCCTTTTAGAGAATACAGAGCCAAGTATCATTTTTGGTGCTAAGTAATTTGTTGATGATAACAAGGAAAGCCATAAAAGCAGCCAACAATAATAGATCTCCCCCCAGAAAAAATAGATCCTCTCCAGCAGCAATAGATCCTCCAGCACTCAGCAACACTAGACCACCTCCTACACTCCCCTTGCAACAGTAGATCTTCCCAAGCAACAATAGATCCCCAGCAGCTCTAGAAGCCCATCTTTCCCCTGCAACAGTAGATCTTCCTCAGCAACAATAGATTCACCAGCAGCACGCATGAATAGATCCTCCAGCATGCCCCTTGCCAGTACATACATTCAACGCAGGGGGTGCCAAAACTGCTAAAAAAAAAAAACCCTGGTCACATGACCTAGAACCTCTCTTCTCCTTAGTTCTTCTACTAATGCCTCCATAGTTTAAATTAAACCTAAACATTGGGCTTCAGTTCACTTTAGTGGATAACATTTACTTATAAAGACACAAGTCCATAGTTGGGAAATCTCCTTGTTAGATAAGGAGAAGAACGGTGTATGTATGATGTGTGAACAGAATACTGAAGAAAAGCAGTGTTGAGTGTTCATAGCTCAAGAGCCATAGAGAAAGCAGCTTGTATTGTACAAATACAGAAATTTGCCTTATTAAATAGCAATAGCCAGTGTAGGAGACGTGACCCTCAATGCAGGGACTTGGGTTTTCTAAATGCACACGGGGAAGAAAGTGGTAATATTGCCTTTTACAACCCTATGGAGAGGGCCGCCTTTAAGGTGCAAGGACCGTTCTGCACCTCTGGGAACCCTCTGAATAAGTCTCAAGGAAAAAAAAAAAAGTATGTCAATAATCCAGCATTTAAAAATAAAGTGTGTGTCCTTTATATGGCAGATTTGTTATTGTGCTTAATTCAGTAACACGTATACAGTATTTCATATTCATAAATGCGCAATTTTCTAAACCAGTGTATTACATCATACTGTATATATCATCGTAAATAAAAATAAAAGCTGGTAAGATTGTGATTAGAGTCTCAGCAAAGAAAAAAAAAAAAATATATATATATATATATAACCTAAGCTTATTAGATGTGGGAAGTCCTCCAGCACACCCTGATATAAACTGGCATAATAACTTCTCAATTTAAAGTGTATGGAAAGGCATTTTTTTTATTCTTGGGTATGGAAGGGTTACACCTCCTATGAGGATTTGTGGGTGTCTGGGCCCCCACTGGGTAGGTTCACCCCCTACTGTCCTGGTGACCATCGTCACTGAGGCAGGAAAGAATGGGAAATCCAAAAGTTTTATACAAATTTTTTGAGGGTGATAATTTACAATAAGGCCTCATTTACACTTGCTTCAAAATGTAGCATTGGACTCTGAATGGCAATCAAAGCTCCTGTCACTAAATAAAATGGTTACCTTACAGTCCTGGTCGCACGTTGTTTGCTTCACTTCAAAAATGATCCCCCATGTTGTTTTCTTGGGGCTCAAATCATCTCCAAAGCCTCCATAGAAGTCTATGATAATGCTTGCTAACAACACCTGCAGCTTTTGAGGGGCTTTTATTCAGCATTAGTGCTTCGCTGTGTTTTGGAGGTAGAGGAGGTATTCGATATCCCAGGATGCACTGGAAAACCAACAAGCGAACTGGAAAGACGTCATCAGCAGTCACTTCCGGTTCATGTGTATATAGTCTGGGAGTGTCTGGTGCAGATGTCACATCTGGTGTGCAGCGTGGAGCAGTAGGAGGGTGAGTGGGGTCCAGATTGAAGCGGAGCAACTAACAGAGGGAACATGGTGTGCAGCATGGGAGCAATATAGCAGGAGGTGAGCGGGGACTGGAGAGAGAGGACTGAGCGGCAGAGGATCAGCGGAGCAGGGGAAACTAGCATATGTCACACGTAGTGAGCAGCGTTGGAGCAATATAGCTGGAGGTGAGCATGGACTGGAAAGAGAAGAGGATTAGCAAACCAGAGAATCAGCAAAGCTGAGGGTATTACTGAGAGGGGAAGCTGCTGAACAAGGGTAATAATAAGCTGGGGATCTGCTGAACAAGGGTACTAATAAGCTGGGGATCTGCTGAATGAGGATACTAATAAGCTGGGGAAATGCTGAATGAGGGTACTAATAAGCTGGGGAAATGATAAACGAGGGTAATAATAACCTGGGGTTTGGCTGAGTGGGAGTACTACTGAGCCCCATTAAAAGAAATATAAAAAGAACACACGGGGCATTTGCCAAGCTTTATTAAAGCATGAGCCAGATGCAGCAAAGCAGCCCCAAAACATAATCCAGCCCCCTCCATGTTTCACGTGGACCTTTTATGGTCTCTTCTATGGATTTCAGACTCATATGGTCCTTTTCCTTTGGGGGTGGTCATACGCTCTGGATGTCCATTTTCAAAGTACACCTTAAGCTGGTATCTTCGCTGGCTTCAAAGCCCTACTGGAATGTGGTTTTAAGGGGAATTCCCCAAAAGATTGCCAAACCTGCCTATCACCAGGGGGTCCTGGCCCTTTGGTAAGAGCACATCTTGTCCATTTGTTGATGGTCAGCCTTTGCGGTGGAGTCTGAGGTGACTCACCTCTGTTTTCTGGCTGCAAGATTCTCTCACCATCATCTCTTGTGGACTTTTCATTATATATTCTTTCTAAATTTTCACTTTGGACTATTCACGTATGTTCTTTATAGCCCAACACTTTGTTTACCATCAAAAAAATCATCACTGAAGCATCAAAATGTGTGTTCTAGTTGAAGCAAGTGTAAAAGAGCTCTAAATGCTGCGTAGGTTAGCCCCCCAGCCAGACACAGCAGAGGTCGCAGGTTCAGATCAGGACTCCCATCAGCAAGAGCCTATGGCTACCACTGCCCTCAATGTCAAATTCCTGTGAGGAGGAAGTCTGGGGAAACACAAAGCCTGGCTCAGGAGTATGTGCGCACGGGTGCCTCCTTAGCAAGCTGGGGGGGGGGGGGGGGGTAAGGGACCTTTCTCTGCAATATCATCACACAGAGCAGGTAAGCATAACCTTTTTTGTTTACTTAAAAAAAAAGAAACAGCCTTTAGTATCACTTTGAAGCTTGTAGTACAAAAGAAGCTCATGTACTTTTTTTGACCTGCAAGCTTCAAACAACACTACAAAACTATGGGATTTTGGATGTTGAGTGTTTTAGAGCTTCACTCTTCGAGCCACAAAACGATCAGGTATGAATGGGGTCCTAAAGGGGTTCTAGCTCATATCTTTATCCCAAAGAAAAAAAATTGCTTCCCATACACTTTAAAATGAGGAGATCAATAGATATTAGATGTTCCTAGGCCAGCCACGTCCTTTTGTCTAGGACAGGGGTCTCCAAACTTTAGAAACAAAGGGCCAGTTTGCTGCCGCCCAAACTTTAGGAGGGCCGGACTGTGGCCAGTGGGAGTAGAAAATGACCTGGTATCGGCGAGAGTAAACAATGCCATAGACTTTGGTGGTCAGTGGTAATTACATCATTGGTGTCAGTGGGAGAATTAGTTCCCCATGTTTGGTCTCAGTGGGAGGAATAGTACCCTACTGATGGTGTCAGTGGGAGGTATAGTGCCCTGAGGGCCAGGTAAAGGCCAGCAAAGGCCACATTCGGCCCGTGAGCCAGAGTTTGGAGACCTCTGCTCTAGGACAGTGGTCTCCAAACTGCGACCCGGGGGGCGAATGTGGCCCTTTGCTACCCTTTATCTGGCCCTTGGGGCATTATTCCACTAACTAACACCAATGATGGAGCACCATTCCCCCCTAATGACACCATCAATGGGGCACTATTCTTCTCATTGATATCAACAATTGGGCACTATTCCTCCCATTATACCTAATGATGGGGCACTATTCCTCCCATTATAACCAATGATGGGACATTTTCTACTCCCACTGACCACAATCCGGCACCCCTAAAGACTAAGTGCCCGTTCACATAGGGGCGACTTGCGATCTGACTTGAGTTGCCCCAAGTTGCTTGACATTTGAAATCCCATTGAAATGAATGGGAGCCATCTTAATATACACGACTGAAGTCGCTCCGACTTCAAGGCGACTTCTGAAAAGGTTCCTGTACTACTTCTAGGCAATTTCTATCCGACTTGTGCCCATTGAATTCAATAGAAGTCGCCTCCAAGTCGGATCCCCATCTACATGGAAGCGACTTTACTGTTAAAAGAATAGAATTTATTTTTAGGCAGCCCCCCTCCCTCCCTTCTCTGATTGGTCAAGGCAAAGTCGCCTGGCAAAAGTCGTGTTGTAAAGTCGCCTAAGGTCCTTGAAGTCGCGCTGGAAGTCGCCTAGGGAAAGTGCACCGAAGTCGGGTTGTCCCTATGTGAATGCAGGCTAAAGGACAGTAAACGGACCCCTTTGCTTAAAAAGTTTGGAGACCCCTGGTCTAGGACAATGAATCACACTGTCATTTTGGAAGGCTGTATACACATTCATATTAACCCCATTTCATTAGCTTACATTTACTACTGAATGGGAGGGGGGAGGTAAAGTTGCACCCCCTCCCATTGGTAAATGTAAGTATTATATGGGAGGGTTAATATGGGAATTTGAGTAGACGGTGTGCGCTCCCACTGAATCTAATAAACAATGGAAGTAAAATGTATAAAATAAAGGCTTGTGGTAATAGGCTCTGATATTGCTGAGATATATAAATTTATATTTCTTACACAGGAAGTAAAAAAAAGTTTATGTTTTCAGATAAAAAATGTTATGAAGAATATATAGAGATAAAGACGTTTTCTGTTCTATAGAAGTTATTAATATTGATACCTTGTTGGACTATTGAAAGGGATGCGTCGGTGTTCCTTGGCTTCCTCCAGCACCTCTTCTCCTTTTATTTTTCGGAACACTTTGGCACAACATGAATAGTGTTGAGTGAGTTTTGTGGTGTAACGCTCGGGAAGCAGATTGTGTACGACTCTCCGTGGTATACGTGCTTCTGAATATCTGTGAAAACTAATGTATGTGCTCAATAAAAACTTCAAACCCGACAACCGCGTACTGATGTATTTTTTAACAAGGTTCCTGTTCTGCAACTTGTAGACTACATAATGAATGAGTGGTGAAGGTTACAGGCAGGCAGCAGACACCGAGTCACATCCATGAAACGCAAAGTTACCAGACGCAGACAAAAAAAAGAAAAACTTACAAAAGACTTCCGGGTGTATCTGGGTGAAGGAAGGACGATTCCTGGTCACTCGGGGATATACAGCCCAACTGCCGAAAGATGCTTTGCTGACACATGGGGCCCAAATGTGGCATTGGCTTTTCCTTTGATCTAAAAAAAAAAAAAAATATGTAGGTATACAGTATAGAACAATGAGATTTTCAGTTTTATAAGCGGTATATGGCACAAGAAAAAAATTCCAAGTACAGTATGTACAAATATCTAAATCAAGTGACTCCCACGCTACAATATAAAATGCAGCGCACCCCCTAAGGGCCGTAGATGAAATGGGATCCCCCACCCTGCACAGCCAGGCACACCGAATTTTCACAGGCACTCCAGAGACAGAAAACGGTCCGTGACTTCGTTTTTAATACAGTGGGGAAAATAACCATTTGATTCTGTAAGTTTGCCCACTTACAAAGAAATGAAGGGTCTATCATTTTTATCATAGGTGGAATTTATATGACAGAGACAGAATATCAACCAAAATCCAGAAAAAACCCATGATACAAATATTATAAATGGAGTTGCAGTTCAGTGAGTAAAAAGTATTTGATTCCCAAGCTACACATGACTTAGTACTTGGAGGAGAAACCCTTGTTGGCAATCACAGAGGTCAGACGTTTCTTGTAGTTGGTGTCCAGGTTTGCACATCTCAGTAGGCATTTTGGTCCACTCTGCTTTACAGATCTTCTCTAAATCCTTAAGGTTTCCTGGCTGTCGCTTGGCAACTCGAAGTTTCAGCTCCCTCCATAAATTTTCTATAGGATTAAGGTCTAGAGACTGGCTAGGCCACTCCGTGACCTTAATGTGCTTCTTCTTGAGCGGTATGTTTTGGGTCATTGTCGTGCTAGAAGACCCATTCACGACCCAGCTCCAGTGTTCTGGAGGGAAGAAGGTTCTCATTCAAAATTTTACAATACATGGCCCGTCTATCATGTTTCCACCTCCGTGCTTGACTGTAGGGAAGATGTTCTTGGGGTCATAGACAGCATTTTTCTTCTTCCAAACACGGCAAGTTGGGTTGATGCCAAAGAGCTCAATTTTGGTCTCCTTTGACCACAACACTTTCTCCCAATCATTCTCTGATTCATTAAGATGTTCATTGGCATGAGTGTATGTGTGCCTTCTTTAGGAGGGGGACTAGCCATGTTTGGAGGAAGAACAATGCTGACTATGACCCTAAGAACACCATCCCTACAGTCAACCACAGAAGTGGAAACATTATGCTTTGGGGCTGTTTCTCTGCTAAAGGTACAGGCCAACTTTGCTGCATTGAAGGGCTAATGGATGGGGCCATTTATTGTAAAATCTTGGATGAGAAACTTCTTCCCGCAGCCATAACACTGAAGATGGGTCATGGATGGGTCTTCCAGCATGAGAATGGCCCAAAACATACCGTCAAGGCAACAAAGGAGTGGCTCAAGAAGCACATTAAGGTCATGGAGTGGCCTAGCCAATCTCCAGACCTTAATCCTATAGAAGTTTCAGCTCCCTCCATACATTTTCTATAGGATTAAGGTCTGGAGACTGACTAGGCCACTCCGTGACCTTAATGTGCTTCTTCTTGAGCCACTCCTTTGTTGCTTTGGCGTATGTTTTGGGCCATTGTCATTCTGGAAGACCCATCCACGACCCATCTCCAGTGTTCTGGCTGAGGGAAGAAGGTTCTCATCCAAAATTTTACAATACATGGCCCGTCTATTATGTTTCCACCTCCAAGCTTGACTGTAGGGATGGTGTTCTTAGGGTCGTAGTCAGCATTTTTCTTCTTTCAAACACAGCATTGAGTTAATGCCAAAGAGCTCAATTTTGGTCTCCTATGACCACAGCACTTTCTCCCAATCCTTCTCTGATTCATTAAGATGTTCATTGGCATGACTGTCATGTGCCTTCTTGAGGACTCACCGTGTTTGGAGAAAGAAAAATGCTGACTATGACCCAAATGACACCTTCCCTACAGTCAACCACAGAGGTGGGGACATTATGCTTTGGGGCTGTTTCTCTGCTAAAGGTGCAGACCAAATTTGCAGCATTGAGAGGCTAATGGATGGGTGCAATGTATTGTAAAATCTTGGATGAGAAACCTCTTCCCTCAGCCATAACACTGAAGATGCCGCCAAGGCAAAAAAGGAGTGGCTGAAGAAGAAGCACATTAAAGTCATGAAGTGGCCTAGTCAGTCTCTAGACCTTGAGCCTAATGGACAACCAGCTGACTGGGTCTCTATATGCTGCATAACTGTCCTGGTGATGTGAACTAATAAGGACTGCACTGGCACTTTGCTTGCATGCATTCATGTATACACGGACTGGCATGTTACCGCTGACCCCATCCCAGAGACATTACCCTGACCTGTCTATAGGGGCATCTTTTACCTGGAATTCTTCAATATTTTTGATGCATGGTTGTGTTCACTAACCTGAGTGCCAGGTGGTGCATGAGGTGGGTGGTGTATGGGTGCTGGACGCGTCCAGGTTGTGACCTTGACAACGTTGTCCGACTTTAATCTTTTGCTACAGTGGTTGTAATCATTTTTCTGAAATTCTCTAATTCATTAAAAGTTATGTTTTAAGGACATTGGTTATATGTAATAAGTGCCTTGGTGATCTCTTAATCACCCTTTGTATGCAGTTTGACTTTGCACTTATGAACCACACCTCAACGTAGGTGTTGTCTTAGGGGTTGGTGAACAAGGCTTTTTAATAGCCATTCCCACACCGGCCATATACAGTCTGCACGGGTGTGTTTTTATATAAATTTTTGGTAAAGGCATTCTCTGGTAAAAAAAAAACCTTTTGTATCCATCACCCCCCCCCCCCCCCAGCCCCCTTTTATACTTACCTGAGCCCGATCTTGATCCAGTGCTGTGCCCAAGAGCAGCGGTGCTCTCTGGCCACTGGCTCCCACTGATGTTAAGCAAATCCAGTGACGAGGGTGCCACACTGTGTGTGTCAATAGATGCACACAGTGCGGCTCAGGAGCAAGTCCACACCAGTATACCCCCTAGTAAGGCAGGAGGAGCCAGCAGTGCTGGTGGGGGACTTGTCCTACCATTGCCAAGCAGGTAGGCTCTTGTCTGCGAAGGCCGCCACTTGTTGCCAACAAGAACCCATTATAATATTTATACTTCATAAGGTATTGGCTGCTTTTGCAATCTCTCAGAAAGAACAGAAGACCAGTACAGCACTTATAGCTACTGCATGTAGAATATTGTTTTTTTTTTTTTAACTGCCTCTAAAAGCCCCTCCATGTTAGCCTATGTGTCCATGCACACATAAACTGTCAGAGGCATTTGGAGGCAGAAGTGTTTAAAGGGAGGGGAAAAAAAACGACAGCCTGTGCTTCCAGGAGCTGTAAAAACGAAAAACGCGGCTAACGTCAGCCGCATTATTAGGCGTTTTTACATTATATAGAGTGTTTTCAGTGGAAAAACGGCAAAAAGCGCGAACGTGGCTGAACGCTACTGGCAAAACTTTTTTAGCGCTGGTGTTTTTAAAACGTCCTGTGTGCATTAGGCCTAAAAATCACTGATCGCCCCCATTACTAGTAAAAGAAAATAATAAAAATGCCATAAATCTATTCCCATAGTTTGTAGACGCAATAACTTTTGCGCAAACCAATCAATATACGCTTATTGCGTTTTTTTTGGGGTTTTTTTACCAAAAATGTGTAGCAGAATTTACATCGGCCTAAACTGATGAATAAATTCGTTTTTTTTACATTTTTTTGGAAAGGTTTTATAGGAGAAACTAAAAAATTTAGTTTTTTTTTTTCAAAATTGTTGCTCTTTTTTTGTTTGTAGCGCAAAAAATAAAAACCACAGAGGTGATCAAATATCACCAACAGAAAGCTCTAATTGTTGGGAAAAAGACGTCAATTTTGTTTGAGTACAACGTCGCACGACCGCGCAATGGTCAGTTAAAGCGACGCAGAGCCGAATCGCAAAAAATGGCCTGGTCAGGAAGGGGGTAAATCCTTCCGGGGCTGAAGTGGTTATCACACTTTGACCAGAGCAATATAATGTTACCACAGGAACGCTGTACTAATCTGGGGAATTGAACAGTATATTTTTATTTTTTACACATTAGGTTTACATATAGCAATGCATTACATTGCTATAAGTAAGCATTTTACTCAATGAAATCAATTAATTCAGTTTGTTTTGTTGTGATTAGCTGTGGTTGGTCCAGTCTGTACCATGTGATCACTGTGACCAATCACAGCTAGACACACAATTGTACACAATTGATGGCATGAAAGGAAGCCATCCATTGTTTACAACTGTCATGTGATCTGCTGTGAATGGTTACAGTGGTCACATGGTACTGGCAGCGGGCCGGTAGTGATCAGTCATCGGCTGTGTTCGGTGGACGCAGCCAGTGACAAATCGCGCCGTGGCACATGATCTGGAAGGATGTCATATGACGTCATAAGACGTCCACCCGGATTGTCGAGAGGCCCTCCCAGCCTTCAATTTACCAAAGGCTGGACATGAAGTGTTAAATGAAGTTTGGCAAATTCCCTGTGTGTGTGTTCATTTTCTATTTGTTTTAAAGGGCTCCAGTAGGACTCGGCATATCCCCAGCTCATTAGTACCCTCGTTCAGCAGCTCTCCTGCTCAGTAGAATCCCCAGCTTTGCTGATCTCCCACTCAGTATTAACCCCCAGCTCTGCTGATCTCCCACTCAGTATTAACCCCCAGCTCTGCTGATCTCCCACTCAGTATTAACCCCCAGCTCTGCTGATCTCCCACTCAGTATTAACCCCCAGCTCTGCTGATCCTTTGGTTTGTTTATCCTCCTCTTTCCAGTCCCCACTCACCTCCCACTGGATTAGTCCCACGCTGCTCACCACATGTTACACCTGCATCTGCTGTTTTTTCCTGTTCTGCTGATCCTCTGTCGCTCAATTCTATCTCTCCAGTCCCCGCTCACCTTCCATTATAGCGTTCCCACGGTACACACCATGTGTGTCATCTGCTAGTTGCTCCACTCTGGTCCGGACCCCGCTCCCCTTCCTGCTGCTCCATGCTGCACACTAGATGTGACATCTGCTGATGATGGTCTCCCAGTGCATCCTGGGATATCTCATATCTGCAATGCCCACAAAACAAAGCAAAGCTAATGCTGAATAAAAACCTCTCAAAAGCTTCAGGTGCTGTTAGTGAGAGTGGTCATAGACTTCTATGGAGGCTTTGGAGACGCTTTGAAGCACCAAAAAAATACATGGTGGGTAATTCTTGAAGCAAAGTAAACACAACATGTGAGCAGGACTGTAAGGTAACCATTTATTTAGGGAAAGGCACTTTGATTGGCATTCAGAGCTCTTTCAAAAAGCATCTAATGCCAAACTTTGAAGTGTAAAGGAGCCTTTCGGCTCCTGCTCTGAACTCCTCCTCCCACTGCACTCCTCCCTTAAATACTTTGCAAGCAAATCACTTGAGGGACAGATGTCATCACACCAAAAGGCAGGTGTGACAGACCGCCTAGAACCCCACCTGGGTGCCTCCGCCAAGATGCAGCTTCCACCACTCTGGAACCAGGAATTCTAGCTGAGCATTGCACTTAAGAACTAGACGACACTAGCCTGGGTGCAAACTGGAACTGACTTTATTGTAAACTCACACAGAATATATACTACATAGAATCAGATAAGAACGTGATTGCATTATCCTAAACAATGCAAATTGTAAACAGTAATATAATCAGTACATCTGATAAACAGCTAACAAACACATAACCATCCAACAATGGTTCAGTAACAAGGTAAAGTGGACAGCTAAAAGGTAAAGCTAGTCACCTCTCTAACAGGATTAGCAGACAAAGAGAAACAATAGGTGACTCAATTAGCAATGGGAATTCACACCTAGGAGGCACACAATCGGGAAATGATACCATGAGAGAAAGACACCTCAGTAAAAAGATTATAGCAGGAGACCCCAGCATCAGGTTGTTTTGAGCTGATTATGTTAACATCTGCTTGAAGCAGGGAATGCTGGTTTGCGTATAGAGGCCCCAAATCTGTATCCGGGTCCTCCAGTTCCCAGAGTCTGTGTGTTTCGGGGAGACATGGAACCGATTCTCTAGCAAAAGCACTTCAAAAAGGTCCCCCAGGCACATACCTCCCAAAGAAGAGAGCCCCCTGAAAAGCCAAGGACCATAGTCTGTAGGAAAGAGGCTACCATGCAGTCCCCTCCAAAAGCCCCTGTCCCAGTGGGGTCTGCCACAGCAGGAATCCAGAGCACCCCATCCTGCTACATACTGATGATTGATCTGCCCTTATCTATAGAATGTCACAGTGGTGGCTGGTGGGTTTTTTGTTCGGGGGGAACTGCAAACAACCACCCCCCTGGCGGTGCGGCATTAACAACCCCACATCGTGTGCCAGCCGGTTGGTAACGGCACTTACCTGGATAGATAAATCCAGGTAGATGGGGGGGGGGGTGTCATCCAGTGCAGCGGGGTTCGTACAGCGGCTCCATGCTAGCAGGTATGGGGTTCAGGCAGCGGCTCCAGGCTAGCAGGTACGGGGTCTGGGCAGCGACTCCAGGCTAGCGGGTGCGGGGTCCGGGCAGTGGCTCCAACCTAGCGGGTGTGGGATCCAGGCAGCAGCTCAAGGCTAGCGGGTGCGGGCAGTGGCTCCAAGCTGGCAGGTGCAGGGTCCAGGCAGCGGCTCCAGGGTGGCGGGCTTCCTCCCTGGCTCTAGCAGCTTCCTCCCTGGCTCCACGTCCGGTGTCCAATAGGATCGCCTGACCTTTTGGCCAATCGGGAAACAGGTCTCACACCTGCTTCCTGATTGGCAAGGAGAAGATTTAGTGCGAAAATAGAAAAAATGAATTTACTATCGTCACACAACTGGGAGAGACCACCCTTTTTTGAAGCCTATTAGAGCATCTGGCTCTAATCATGTGCTTCAAAAAAACACTCCCCCCCCCCCCCCCCATATGAATTCATGCGCCTGGAATTCTTAAAGAAGCCGGGCGCATGGAGAGGGAGGGCAGTGGCGGTGTTGGGGGGGATTGGCGCCCGTGTGCCCACAATGCTGCCACTGGTATGTCACCATTTTTCTGGAGGTTTATAACCCGTACATCCACCAGGCTATATTATCAAAAGACTCCACATATCTTATATAATTAAAAGTAAATGCAGTAGATGCAGATGGTCTCATATTATTACCAAGCACAGAGAATAAGAAATACCGATGAAATAATAACGTGCCTACAAGCGAGCGTGTTTTACATCATCTCATCCCTCAGAATAAAAAGGAAGATGATAAAAGGAATAATGTATTCCTGACACCTGAAGAGAGGACTGTCTGTCCCAAGTAGAAGATTCCTCAGAATACATTAAGGAAGATCAGCCACAAAAGGCAGAATAGTTTAATACTAAAGTATCATCAGACGGATCACTAACTTTACAATGACTTTACAATTTACAGCAATGATGCATTTGAATAGAAAATAACTGAAGCTTCACACGGCATCCACTGACTCCTATTAGCGATGTGAAATAAAGTGGTTGTAAACCTCAAACATGAAATATGAACAAAGCACTTCCCTCTATAGTGTGTGCTTGTCTCAGTCCAGAGCACTAAGCCCTCAATCACACTGCGGCTTTGAAATCGTGCAATTTCAAAGCGGCATGGTGGTGTGACTTTGGCTGCTTCATGCACAGATGTCTATACAAGTCGCACCTGAAATCACCAAAAGTAGTGCAGGAGCTACTTTTTCAAAATGATGTGACACCGCAAAGTCGGCGTTGCACCGATTTGAACAATGCGATTGCCGGCAATAGGGTGCGCCTTGTCATGCGATTTGACCTGTCTCGGTCACTGCGCATTCAGCAGGTTGGGGGAGGGGAGGATTGATGACCAAGGAGCATTGCTGAAAGCCATAAGTCTCCATGTCACAAAGTTCTATCCCCTTTCCACCACAATAAAAATGTTATTTATTTTTAGTCTGTCTCCACTGGGGAGAATTTCCCTCAGCGCTCATCATTGTTCAGTTGCTATTGGCAAATATTGCTGTAAATTTTGCAGCTGGGACACCCTGGAAAAGCTGCATCTACTCCTCTGTAAGACAAACTAACAGTGTGTGGAAATCTCACTGATAAACACAATGTGACAATGCTGATGTTACATTGTTTTGTACTCATTAATTCAAGGGCAGATCAAAAAATTGACTTTTCATCTAAACCAGGGGAGTCTCCAAACTTTTTAAGCAAAGGGCCACTTTACTATCTGTCAAGTTTTGGGGGGGGGGGGGGACTGTGGCCAGTGGGAGTAAATGTCCCAGCATTGTTTTTTATGACAGCAATTGTGCCCTATCATTGTTATCAGTGGGAGGAATAGTGCCCCAGCATTGGTGTCAGTGGGAGGAATAGTGCCCCACCGTTGGTGTCAGTGTGAGGAATAGTGCCCCATCATTGGTATCAGTGGGAGGAATAGTGCCCCATCATTGGTATCAGTGGGAGGAATAGTGACCCATCATTGTTATCAGTGGGAGGAATAGTGCCCCAGCATTGGTGTCAGTGGGAGGAATAGTGCCCCACCATTGGTGTCAGTGTGAGGAATAGTGCCCCATCATTGGTATCAGTGGGAGGAATAGTGACCCATCATTGGTATCAGTGGGAGGAATAGTGCCCCATCATTGGTGTCAGTGGGAGGAATAGTGCCCCATCATTGGTGTCAGTGGAAGGAATAGTGCCCCATCATTGGTGTCAGTGGGAGGAATAGTGCCCCACCATTGGTGTCAGTGAGAAGAATAGCGCCCCAACATTGGTGTCAGTGGGAGGAATAGTGCCCCACCATTGGTGTCAGTGGGGGGAATAGTGTCCCATCATTGTCAGTGGGAGGAATAGTGTCCCATCATTGGTGTCAGTGAGAGGAGTAGTGCCCCATCATTGGTATCAGTGGGAGGAATAGTGCCCCATCATTGGTGTCAGTGGGAGGAATAGTGCCCCATCATTGGTGTCAGTGGGAGGAATAGTGCCCTATCATTGGTGTCAGTGGGAGGAATAGTGCCCCCCAAGGGCCAGATAAAGGCAGAGGGTCGCATCCAGCTCCAGTCTGGAGATCACGGATCTAAAACAAGCTTACAATTAGAAATAAAATTTACAAACAAAATTGTTTTCTATTTATCCCTTATAAATCATTAGTTAGACATAATCACCCTTAACTATCTCATTTCCTCTCTATCACCCCTTAGCTATTTTTTTTTTTGCAGAGTTTTAATAAACGTTTTTGTTCATTTTTTTATTGCTCGTATTTAGATGGGGACGCTCTGTCTCCGCAGAGAGTACGCTGGAAAGTTTTGCAAATGGGTTTGTGATGAGAGTTGGAATCAGACGGCTCAGCACTTCCATTTTCGGAGTGACCTCAGCATCTACCACAGATGATAAATCATCCAGACTTGACCAACCTGAGAAATTGGATTAAATCCTTCATCTCAGCATTAAGATTGACTGGCAGATGCTGGAACACCACCAAGAATTTAAATCTACCAGCAGCCGGAGGATTCAGCCTTAAAACCACTTCTCTGGAACCGCATGCTTTCTAGAAGCGTCCGAGTTAAAAAATGATGACGTAAAAAATATCAATAGTTTTCCGCACTGTAATGTAAACCACTTGATAAAAAAACAAAAAAGTTTTATTAAATTATATTTAGAGTTTTCCATATTTTTTAATTTCGTTTTAGTAAAGTAAAAATATCAGTGGCGGGTGGTGCTATATTTTATTTGGGGGGGCAAACAATCCACCTGCTACCCCTCCACCCAGTCGGATCACCCCCTACCCCACCACCACATCTAGGTCGCGGGCAGCGCTTCCTCCAGGCGGCGGCTTCACCCTGCGTCTCCTCCTCCTTGGCTTCACGGCAGCTTCCCCTGTGTCTCCTCCTCGGTGGCCAATAGGATCGCTTCTCCTCTCGGCCAATTGGGTCTGATTGGCCGGGAGGAGAATCTGAAAGACAATAGCAAATATAAATTTGCTATTGTCACACAACTGGGTGGGTTCAGGGGCGTAATGCTCTGCACCCCAAGCCCACCCTTTTTTGAAGCCAATTAGAGCCTCAGGCTCTCTTCACATGCTTCAGCAAAAAAAAAAAACCCCATTGGCTTTTGGCACCCTGCATGTAGATTAGGGGCCGGGCGCTTGGATTAGAGGGGCAGCGTCCCTCTGCCCTGTATGGACGGGCCGCCATTGGTAAATAGAACATATTATATATATACATATTTTGTTGTGCAGCCAGTAGGTGGCACTCTACATTCCTTTTCACATGTTTACCAGATTCATCTTGGCTGTTTTCATGAAAAAAGCTTGTTTATTATAGAGCTCAATAGCTCAAGCTCTAACATGCTCAAACCTGTGCATCCCTTATGGAGTAAAGTCATTTTTACATTTCTGCTATGGGCGTATGATAGCTCCACCTAAAGACTGCCGCCTGCTTAACAGGGTTCACCATGAATGGCTTGATCCCAAGGGTCAGGGCTTGTGATCAAGCGGTTTATGGTGAAACGCGTTATGAAGGCAATGATCTTTGGGTTGAGACACAGCTATATTGATAATGATTGAATACAAGTACCCGGAAGAGTAGAGACAGTAGCAGAGGCGTAACTAGAACCTTCAGGGCCCCGGTGCAAGAAATTATGAAGGGCCCCCCTGACCAGGGCCCTCCCACTGATCCTGGGGCCCTTTACTCCCATTGCGGGTCCCTTTATTACGGTACAGAAGTGGGTCCCTTTATTACGGTACAGCAGTGGGTCTCTTTATTACAGTACGGCGGCGCCCTTTCACAAGTTCTGCAGGAGGCCCCCTTTCTGCCATCTTCGGGCCTCCCCATGGTGGTGAAATGCCAGGGCCCGGTCGCAATTGCAACCATTGCAATCCTGATAGTTCCTTCACTGGTGTCAGTAGTTTTGAGTTTTTATTTTAATCTCATTATTTTTTTTACCATTTCATTTTATTTCTTTTAACAATTTTTTTAGGAGCTCTGTTGGGGGCTTTGATGAGATATCAGGGGTCTAAACAAACCTCAGCTCTCAATCTTCATCTGTGTAGCCTCAGCTGCACAGAATCAATGGACAGGAATAGTTGAGCCTCCCATTCATTCAGAAACAGAAGTATAGTAAAAACAGTTTACTATGCTTCAGTTATGAATGAACCAATTGGTACCAATCACTGACTCTGTCCATTCAGAAAAGGAAGGAGTGGGTAAATGACAAATTTACCGACCCGTTTCCATCTCTCCAGGAGCTGGCAGGAGAGAGGAGAGGGGAAGACAGCAGCTCTGTGGGGGGACCAAGGAACCACACAGGGACCCTGGGAACAGCAGAAGACAAGTAAATTGGATAGGAGGGGTGGCAGGGGCAGCATATAGAGGAACCAATCTCCTGAATTAGGAGGAAAATGGAGGAGATTGGTTCCTCTAAATGTCGCCCCCGCCATCCCTCCTATCCAGGTATACAAGGGAGGCGCACGGGGCCCGGTTGCAATTGCAACCCCTGCAGTTACGCCCCTGGACAGTAGTGCAGCTATCATTCATCGATTTTCTTCTATAACATTGTTACGGTACTATGAGGCATCATCAGCCCTCATCGTATGGAAGGAGACGGGGGGGGGGGCGGGCTTTACACTCAGCCACGGGGACTCTTGGCTGTCAGATGGAAGTATTCTGGAGGCTGCACGACTGTCCATTTGCTTCCATACATCCCCGGTAACGTGCGCCCCTGCCATGTATCCTGGGCTCCACATCTCCCCTTCTATGGGCCCGTGACTGGCATAGCGGGTGCCGCCCAGTAGGTGGGAGGGAGTTAAGTAGACACACGGCTGCTCTCCTCCTCTTCTTGTTGAGGACCCGGAACCGTTGTGTAAAATGTCACTTCTGGGTCCCCCTGTGAGTTTCCCCAGTATAGCCGGTAAGAATGCAAAGCAGAGGGAGCTGCAATACATTACATGAGTGGAGCACAGGGGAGACATGTGGAGTCTTTTAGACCCTGGAAATCTCATTAACCACTTGCTGCCCAGGCCTTTTCCAAAAAAATTGGTAATTTTCTAGCAAAAAAGTATTAATTTAAACTTGTAAACAGAGATCCTAAGGAATAAAATGGCGATTGTTGCAATTTTGTATGTCACACGGTATTTGCACAGCGGTTTTGCAAACACATTTAAAAAAAAAAAAAATACACTTTAATGATCTTAACCACTTCAGCCCTGGAAGGATTTCCCAGTTTAGGACCAGAGCACTTTTTGCGTCGCACACTGCGTCGCTTTAACTGAAAATTGCGCGGTTGTGCGACATTGTACCCAAACAAAATTTGCATCCTTTTTTTCCCACAAATAGAGCTTTCTTTTGGTGGTATTTGATCACCTCTGCATCATTTCTGATCACCGCTATAAACAAAAAAAAAACAACAATTTTGCAAAAGAAATTATATTTCTTATTTTTTGCTAAAATGCAAATCCAAAAAAAAAGAAAATATATAAAAAAAAACAAATGTATTCATTGGTTTTGGCTGATTTATATTCTTCCTCATATTTTTGATAAAAAAAACCAAATCGGCGTTTATTGATTGGTTTGCACAAAAGTTATCACGTTTACCAATGATGAAAATTTATTTATGGTTTTTTTTTTATTTTTTTACTAGTAATGGCGGCGATCTGTGATTTTTAGCGGTACTGTGATATTTCAGCGGACATGTCGGACCATTTTGACACTTTTTTGGGACCATTGGCATTTATACAGCGATCAGTGCTATGAAGATGCACTGATTACTGTGTAAATGTCACTGGCAGGGAAGGGGTTAACCTGCAGGGGGCGCTCTAAGGGGTTAACTGTGTTCCATGTGTATGTTCTAACTGTATGGGGGCTGGGCTGGCTGGGGGAGGGGAGTGATCGCAGCTCCCATACACAGCCTTTGATCACATTCCTTCCCCTCTGTCAGAACGGAGATCTGTGCGTTTACATACATGGACCTCCGTTCTGTCACTGCAGGGGAGCGATCGCAGGTAGCCAGTGGACATAGAGTCCGCCCTACTCGCTCCCCCGGAGCACAGTGAGCTTGCGCCTCCGGTGGCTCGTGTGCACTCGCAATCTGCGATCTCGCGGGTGCTGCCAGGTGACGGTGTTTCGCGATATCAAACCACTTTGCCGCCATCGATCCACGGTGGGCGGTCGGCAAGTGGTTAAAGAGAAAAAAACCAATAGTTACCCCTATTTTTTTGCAAATTATGAAAGATGTTACACCAAGAAAATAGATACCCAACATGTCACGCTTTAAAATTGCACACACTTGTGCAATGGGCAAACTAAGGGACTTAAAAATCTCCATAGGCAAAGCTTTACTAATTTTTACAGGTTACCAGGTTAGAGTTACAGAGGAGGTCTTACTCTAGAATTATTGCTCTCGCTCAAACGTTCGAGGAGATACCTCACATGTGCGGTGCGAATACCGTTTACATATGTGTGCACGACTTACGTATGCGTTTGTTTCTGCGCGCGAGCATGGAGGGATGGGGGCGCTTTAATTTTTTTTTAATTATTTATTTTACATATTATTTTTACACGGTCAGTCTATGTTTTTTTTTTTATTTTTAATCCCTTTTATTAATATTATAAGGAATGAAAACATCCCTTGTAATCGGATGACAGGTCCTCTTTATGGAGAGATCGGGGGGTCAAAAAAGGCCTCACATCTCTTCTTTACCTGTAAAAGCAAAAGATCCTAAAAAAAAAATAATTTTTTTTGATATTTCGCTTTCATTTTTTTTTCCCCCCAGTTATGGCGTCACACCGGTCCTCCAGTGTCAGTGGGAGGAATAGTCCTCCAAGAGTGGATCAAAGAGTGTGAACTCTTTGATTGCCTATGGGATCAGACGGTCGCACCGTCGGAAGGTTTCTTAGGCGAACCGGCGGTAATGATAACCCTGAGAAGCACCAGCGAGCGGTGGCTCTGGCAGCAAAAGGGTTAAATCTAGACCAGCGCCATCAACAGCCATTGGCTGTGGGAAGCTCATCTGGGGTGGTCCCTGTAGAAGGTGAGTTTGGGTGTCAAAAATGAAGAAAAATCCTCTGAAGTCGCACAGGTGTTACTTTATTGTATTCACTCACCCCCCCCCCCCCCCCACTTAGACAGGGCCGTCTTTAACACAGGGCAAAAGGGGCAGCTGCCTTGGGCCCAGTCAGTGTTGTGGGGCCCAAGGCAATTTCCCCTAGAGCCCGTAAATAGTTGATAAGTGGATTGGGGAGGGCCCAAGTAAATGTTTGCCCTGGGTCCAATCAATATTAACACGTTCCGGACTGGCTCGCGTACATTTTCTGCTGCAGAGTGGTTGGATAGCGAGAATTGTCGTCTGTAAAGGGCAAATCACGGGAGCGTGCTGACAGTGGCGCGTTCTTGTGCCCGCCGCACTCTCCAGCAGTATGGCAGCAGGTCGGGTGACCCACGATCGCTTTGGCATAGAAGAAAAACAGGGAACCGCTGATGTAAACATGGCAGTTCCCCGCTCTGTCAGTGGGCATGTAAGAGATCTACTGAGGCCTGTCACTGGGATCAGTTAGATCTCTGACATCCCTGACAGCCCAGCCCCCTCACAGTTAGAACACGCCTAGGGAACACAGTTACCCCCTAGATCTCCCCCTGCAGGTTAACCCCTTTACTGCCAATAACATTTATACAGTAATTAGTGGATATTTAAATTTCTGATCGCTGTCATTGGTCCCAAAAGAGTATCAAAAATGTCCGACATGTCCGCTGCAATATCACAGTCCCAAAAAAATCGCAGATCGCCGCCATTACTAGTAAAAAAATTAAAAAAATAGTAAAAAACGCCATAAATCAATTCTCATGGTTTGTAAACGTGGCAACTTTTGAGCAAACAAATCAAACACTGATCGTGATTTTTTTTTTTTTACCAAAAATATGAGGAAGAATATATATCGGCCAAAACTGATGAATACATTTTGTTTTTTTTATATTTTTTTTTTTGGACATGCATTTTAGCAAAAAGTAAAAAATGTTTTGTTTTTTTTTTCAAAATTGTCGCTTTTTTTTTTGTTTATAGCGGTGATCAGAAGTGACGCAGAGGGGATCAAATACCACCAAAAGAAAGCTCTATTTGTGGGAAAAAAAGGACGCCAATTTCGTTTGGGTACAACGTCGCACGACCGCGCAATTGTCAGTTAAAGCGATGTAATGCCGAATCGCAAAAAGTGCTCTGGCCCTAAACTGGGAAATCCTTCCGAGGCTAAAGTGGTTAAAGACGGCCCTGCATTTAGATTGTAAGCTCTCACGTACAGGACCCTCCCAACACCCCCATATATTGGATTGTATAGTTACCAAGCTATCTCCCTTTGTATTGTAAGGCACTGCACAATCTGTTAGCGCTTTAAGAATCCTGAATTTTATGATCATTGATTAAAGGAGATTTTCTCCTTTTCACTCAAATGAGACGAGCTTATAAAAGTTTTATCAGACAAAACGGAGTGTCAGGAAAAGTCAGCAATCAGAGAAGAATACGGCGACTTCATCATTCTGACAGAAATAAATGAGCTGCTGGTAGGAAGAAATCTAAAACCATCAAAACCAATCACTTGTTCCATCTCTCGTACACAGAAAGCGCTTTGCAGGGCAATCCCTATATACCTAGAGCAAGTGGCGGGGGGGTTCAAATAGTGACTCGGGTTAGTTGTTTTTTTTTTTCAAAAGGAAAAATTATAATTCTCTGGTTTTGTTTTTCTTTTTGACACAATGGTTGGATGTGATCAACTTAATATAAATCAATATGTGTTTCTGTGCGCGGTGAGCCCCCACAAGTACCCCCCCCCCCGCCCTAAGCAAGCGGCGGCCAATAGGATCATTTCTCCTTTCGGCCAATTGGGAAAGGGTCGCAGGACCCACTCTCTGATTGGCCAGGAGGAGAATCAGTGTGACAATAGCGAATATTCATTCACCATGGTCACACAACAGGGAGGGCTCAAGGCACAGTGCACCCCCGAGCCCACCCTTTTTTGAAGCCAATTCGAGCCTCAGGCTCTAATCACATGCTTCAAGAAAAAAAAAAAAAAACATTGGAATCCATGCGTCCGGCATGTAGGTTAGGGGGCCGGACGCATTGGATGGGGGCGCCTGTGTGCCCCTAATGGACGGCATCGCGCCAGTGGCTGTACCAAATGGCAGCACAGATCAGGTGGTGGGTGCACGCGCTTGCAATCCGGAAATGTCGGGTCACGTACACGTACCTAATCAGGCACAGATCCACTGCCCTGCCGCAGTGTTTTGAAATGGGACGGTCCGCAAGTGGTTGAAACTTTTTTTTTTCTTTTTTAACATTTTGCCAGTGTCTTCCCGGGTTTTGGCCTAGGCAAAATTATGTCAAAATACATTAAATTTAATTTTAAGGCACACAAATGCAATACATTTCCCAATTTTTTGGGTAAAATATAAAATGATGAGGTTGCACCGAGTAAATAGATACCCAACATGCCAACCCTTAAAATTGTGTGCATCCGTGAAACAGCAACAAACTTCAGTACCCTATAATTTTCATGATGGCGCTCCATCGGACAAAGGGGACGATGCCTTGTGCTGCAGATACCGGCGGTCCGATTGGGCACTTCCCACGACTGCGCAATGGCTACAGCATTGTGCGCAGGCGCCCGGCACCATATATAGACTCTCCCAGTGTTCATTACAGGCACTGTGGAAAGGAGGGCGCACAGGACGGTCACCGTCTGCAGGTAGCTGTATCGATTGGGGGTCCCTGTGTCCCCCTTTCCTCCCCTTATTTCTTGACCTTAAAGATTTCTTCAGCTGGCAAAGCAACAAAACCCCTTCCTTGTGCCTCATATTTTAGATCCATAGGGGGAGCTCCCTCTAATGAGACTGGGTGAATGCCCCTATTGGGAAGGAACGGCTTAAGCATGTGGTCACTATAACGCTTGCATTTCTTCTCTGCCATATGGGTAAATATTACGATGTTATGTGTTTATACAGCTCATTAGACGATACAGATCACTCACCCATAAGGGGTCCTTAGTATTCATATACCAGCTATATAAGACACACATAGAGATGCATCTATCCCCATTTGTTGTTTCAGTCTCCCATGTGATCTCTTACATTGTTGATGGTGACCTTACCCATCTGGACCTCGGTGGGGTAAACACCTGGCCTGGGGCCACACACACCATCTCCTCCTCGGTGTCCTTTACAGTGACTGCCTGTCTGGTTTTAAGTAAATGCATGTCTTCATTCTTTAACCACTTCCGCCCCGGAGGGATTTTCCACTTTAGGACCAGAGCATTTTTTGCGATTCGGCGCTGCGTCGCTTTAACTGACAATTGTGCGGTCGTGCGACGTTGTATCCAAACGAAATTGGCATCCTTTTTTTCCCACAAATAGAGCTTTCTTTTGGTTTATAGACAGCAATTCACGCTACGCTGCCATTCTGCAGCAGTAAATGTATGTGAGCCAGTCGGGAACCGGTTAAACATCTTCCCCTCATGGTAAGGTGCCTTCTGCCAGTTAGGAGCCTTTTACTACATCCTCTAACTCTGTGTTCATCTCATAACATGTTGTTATTCATTTATTATAGAGAATTGTTAGCAAGGTTTATTCTCCTACATAATTACCCCTGATGAAGGGCTTGGACCTGAAACGTGTCCGCATCGGATACCGAAGACATTCTTTGGATATGGAAGAAATATTGGAAATTGTGTATACTTATGCAGTTTGAAATGCCTATACCAGTTATGTAAATCTTTCTATGTTTTTAGTGATCACATTCCTTTTTTTAAACAAATGTGTTAATAACCTTGTTTTTATACCTACTCGTGTGTTGCTGTTTAAAAATCCCACTTTTCAGGGGCAATTTCTTGTTCTATACAAACCAGGGATGTGGCAGCCACCAACCACTTTTTGGCACGGTGGAAACATTTAACTCCTATATTTTCTATAGGTAATGCTTTAAAAGCCCCCTAAAAGTCATCGGTTTAGTGTTATGGAGGAGGTCTGGTGCTAGAATTATTGCTCTCACTCCGGCGCGTACAGCGATATTGAACGTGTGTTTGGCAGTCAACATTTTCATTCCTAGACACTCCGAACATGTGTGTTTATTTTGTACATGCATGTATGTTGGGATGGGGAGGCCTCAAAAAATTTTGGAGGGGATTTTATGTGCTTGGGTGTCTCACCTGTGCGCCAGTCGCACTATATTCGATTCCTTACCAACCACGCTGGTAGGGGAAAGTGAAAGGAGGTTCCGGAAGTGGCATTTTACACGTCGCTTCCAGGTCATCAAGAAGAAGGGGAAGAGATAGCCCACACGTCGGTCCCAGGCCCACAGATGGGCAAGCAAAGCCCAGGATAAATGGTGGGGGGGGGCAGCCGTTAGCAGGGGTTTGGGAGGGTTCGGGTGGCTGCCCAGACGCTGGATTGATTCCATCTGACAACTGGCAGTCAGCTTGCAGCCACCAGGGCAGGGAGGATCAGCGATATTTTGACCACCGTCGCAGTTGTCACATGATTGGAAGCTGGTTCTGCTGACTACCGATCTTTAGTTTGAACCGAGAGTGGTCTTTGTGCTGAGAGTGTGCAGCGCCCTTATTCTCAGCACAAAGATCAACCACACAGCAACGGATATGATGTACAGTGGTAAAAAAAGTGGGCTTTTGCTGCAACACATGTGCTGGGTGGTCATAAAGGAGTTAGACAGAACTGTGAGGACAGAACTATGGAATCCGCTAGAACTGAATTTCCTTTCTCCTGTGTTGCACACTGTTCTCCTTGCTGGAGAGGAAGCTGTAGCTGCAGTTCAACGCCCCCCCCCCCCCCCCC
>BLSH010398221.1:926254-949300 GCA_018402905.1 Glandirana rugosa | reverse complement strand
CCCCCCCCCCCCCCCCGCTTTAGTTTTGCTCATTCCGTGGATCTGAGTTTTTTCTACCTCTCTTGCTACTTCTTGAATATTTCCCTTCTGACCATTGGGTGAGGGGGCGTCTCTGACACAATGAAGAAAAGCCCTGCCTCTACTAAGATGGCTGCCTGCACAGAATGTAGAACAAGGCATGGCAAATCGGTAAGTCTTTTTTTTTTTGGGCTCAGCGTCTACATTTCAGGTTCTCTTTAACCACTTGCCCGAACGGCCTCCCGCAATGCACTGTTACTGCTTACTTCTGGGTTTAAGGCTCACGCGTCCCCTACCTGACTTTCCGCTGTAATTGTATACAGTGGGAGTCTGTCGGCAGGTCCCGGCCAATGATTCATGGCCAGGTTCTGCTGATCAGCTGCATCAGAGCTCTGTACTGAGGGAGCAATCTGTCAGTTTCTGATCCCTGCAATGCAACGATCAGAAACAGAGATCTGTAGTAAAAATCAGCACACATTACACAAAGTTAGGCACCCTTTTAACCCCTTGATTGCCTGTAGATGTTAACCACTTCCCAGCCAGTGCCATCAGTACAGTGACAGTGTAAAGCAGGGATCTCCAAACTACGGCTCTCCAGCTGTTGCAGAACTACACATTCCATGAGGCATCGTAAAACTCATTCACAGACATGATGAGGCATGATGGGAAGTGTAGTTCCTGAACAACTGGGCTACAATCTGGAGACGCCTATAGTATTATTACTTTATTCAGGGCCGGGACAAGACCATCCAGTGCCCAGAGCACGGATGCCAAATTGCACCCCCCCCCCGCTTTGGTATTTGCGAGTTTATGAGGAGGAGGAGGTGGAGGGGAGAGAAAACACAGCCTGCACCTCTTCCCAGGTTCTCTCCTCCCTTCTTTGAGGGCTGGGCTGACAAAAGTAGTGATGCTCCTGTCAGCCTTATGGTAGAAGGAACTTGTGATGCCCCATCCCTACAATACACGCTGCGCCCAGGGCAGCGGCCTCTTCTGCCCACCCCCTGTCCCGGCCCTGACTGTATTAGTGTCACTAGTCATGTCAGTGGCAGTTCAACAGTTCCCCCCGGCATCAGTTCGTGCCAGATTGACCACCGCACTATTGCAGTCCCATTATAAGTCACTGATCACCGCCAATACTAGTATAATTTTTTTTTTTTTAAATACAAAATTACAGTATATATACATACCATAGTTTGTAGGCGCTGTAACTTTCACACAAACCAATCAGTATAAAATTATAGGGATTTTTTTTTTAACCACTTGCCGACCGCCAACCGCAGGTTGACGGCGACAAGGTGGTTCGTTATCGCAAATCGCCGTCATACGTGCGCTCACTGTGTTCAGGGAGGGCCAGGGAGCGTGTGTGGCGGCTTCGATTGCCGTCGGCCACCCGCGATGCCCCCCCCGGAGTGAAAGAACGGAGGTCCGTGTAAGTAAACACGGACCTCCGTTCTGTGAGGGGAGAAGGGCTGTGATCACAGCCTTCCTGTATACGGAGGCTGTGACCACTTCCCTTCCCCAGCTAGGGCAGTCCCCCCACAGTTAGAACACACCCAGGGAACACAGTTAACCCTTAGAGCGCCCCCTGCAGGTTAGCCCCTTCACTGCCAATGGCATTTACACAGTAATCAGTGCATTTTTATAGCACTGATCGCTGTATAAATGCCAATGGTCCCAAAAAAGTGTCAAAATGGTCGGACATGTCCGCTGAAATATCTAAAGCTGGAAATCCTTCCGGGGCTGAAGTGGTTAAGATATGTAGCAGAAATTATGAAGAAATTCGATTTTTAACATTTTTTAATTGGATGTTTTATAGCAGAAAATACTAAAGATTGTTACTTTTTGGTATTTTTTTTAGTTTTTAATAAAAAATAAAAAACTCCAGTGGTCAAATACCACCAAAAGAAAGCTCCAATTGTGTGAAAAAAATAAAAAACAAAATATCATTTGGGTACAGCGTTGCATGACCGCGCAATTTCCAGTTAAAGTAGCGCAGCGCTGAATAGCAAAAAAAAAAAAAATGCCCTGGTCATAAGGGGGGGGGGGGGGGGAGGTAAAACCTTCAAGTGGAAAACCTTCAAGTGGTTAAATTTAAGATACGCATTTTTTTTGGAGCTCATAATTAGAGTTGCTTTCATGGATTTTTTTAATATGTTGTCATTTTTATTTTCCAGAAAAACAGAATATTCACAGAACTTGAATTATATGTGAAAACTTTTAATATGAAGATTTCCCAACAGGAAGAAAAGAAAACAGGAGTGGGGGGGGGGTGTTTTCATTATCTATCATCTCTTTTTAATAAATCATGTAGCTAGGAATCATCGCCTGGCTGACAGCCAAAGAAAAAAACTACTAACATCCATAAGCCCCAGTGTATCCACTGTTCACTTTGCTTATTATCTACTGTAATCTCCAACTGCAATCTCAGTTTTTCCATTTATAATGAGATAATGTCTTTAATTGAAGGATAAAAAATGTAACCCTACAATCTGGGCAGTGAACCAAGTTCTAGGTGTAGCAACCCTCCTACCATAGGATGGTGCTGGGTAAACGTAGTCTTTGGCTTCTTCTGTAGTCAAGGTAGTGTTGATTGTTTGCCCTGGTCTGTTCAGGGTTTCACCGCCTGGGAGTTTGATTGCTTCCCTCTGCCTCTAGAAGAAGTTTCCAGAACTTAGGGCGGGAGTTTCAAATAAGTAGCCAATCCCTGGAGAGGAGTATCCAGTAAATAGCTGGAAAGGTGATATATAGTCTGAAGCACTGGAGAGCTGGGTTCCTTTTCCCTAAGAGGGTTCCAGAGCCCATAGACCAGGGGTCAGAAACCTATGGCCCGTGGGCTGCACCCTGCCCACCGCTGCTAAATGTCCGGCCCGTCAGTGCATGTGATTTCATCACGGGCACCCAGCCTGTGAACATTTTAACCCCTTCATGCCGACCATACGCAAATATGCGGCCTCAGCTTGAAGGGGTTGTACCATGCAGCTGCACGCATCACCCTGGTACCGTTTTTTGGAGCCGGCGGTCGGCTTTCTTGGGATAACAACCGATGCGGCTAAGAATCCACTCAGATGTTATCCCAAGGGGGGGGGGGGGGCGATGTCCCTTCCCACTGCTTGGGATAACATCTGAGTGGATTCTTAGCTGCATCGGTTGTTATCCAAAGAAAGCCGACCACCGGCTCTAACAAACGGTACCAGGGTGATGCGTGCAGCTGCAGGTATCACCACGGTACAACCCCTTCAAGCTGAGGCCGCATATTTGCGTACGGTCAGCATGAAGGGGTTAAAATGTTCACGGAATAAAAGTGAGCGTTATTAAAAAAAAAAAAAAAAGAAAGAACGAACAGTGTAAAAATAAAAAGTAAAATAAATAATTAAAAAAAAAAAGTAAAGTGCCCCGTCCCCGCGAGTTCTCGCGCAGAATCGGCCGCATACGAAAGTCTCACCCACATATGAAAACGGTGTTCAAACCACACATGTGAGGTGTCGCCGCAATCGTTAGAGCGAGAGCAATAATTCTAGCACTAGACCTCCTCTGTAGCTCAAAACTGCTAACCTGTAGACTTTTTTAAACGTTGCCAATGGACATTTTTAGTTTGCAAAGTTTGTCGCCATTCCGAGAGCAGGCGCAATTTTGAAGCATGACATGTTGGGTATTATTTTACTCGGCGTAACATTATCTTTCACAATATGGAAAAAAACTGGCCTAACTTTACTGTTGTCTTATTTTTTAACTCAAAAAAATTAATTTTTTTTTAAGACCACTGCACAAATACGGTGCGACAAAGTTTTGCAACGACCGCCATTTTATTCTCTAGGGTGTTCGAAAAAAAAAAATATATATATATAATGTTTGGGGGTTCTAAGTAATTTTATAGCAAAAAAAAATGGTTTTAACCACTCCAAAAAGAGGCCGGGTCTTAAAGTGGTTAAATGTGTTTTGCCTTTGGGAGTATCTCACCAAAACATGTTGCAAAATCTGACTTGTATCTTAAGCCTCGTACACACGGGACGACGATCGTACTTACAATCATCTCAAATCCTATGTTGGATAATATAAATTGCATACTGACTGCACTACACGATCGTACGACCACAGAAAGAACGTTCAGGTGCATGTAATTAGCATCCGGCCGTTCCTGACTTCTGAGCATGCGTGTTTTGCACAATACAACTTGTTGTACCAACTGCTCTGTACACACGATACAACGGTCGTATGACCGCTTGTTGGTACGACCAAGTTTTTTAGTTTGCTCATACAACTCCCCTTGTACGACCGTCGTATGTTCGACTGTTCTAATCGCGCATACGAACAATCGATATCGCATACAACGGTCGTTAGTACGACCTGTTGTATACGATCGTCGCCCCGTGTGTACGAGGCTTTAGTGTTGACTCCTGGGAAAGTCAGCAAGCCAATCACACAAGCAGGAAATCACATTTCTTGGGGGGGGGGGGGGGGGGGTCTTTCTGTAGATCATCTGAGTACAGAGCTCCTCCAGGTTGCCATATTGCATTTTTTAGATACTGATTGAAAAGGAAAGGTCATTTTTAATAAAACTCAATTGCAATATGACTTGTGTCACAATTGTATATACTACATCATATTACCAAAAAATATTGGGACACCTCACTTTACGCGCACATTAACTTTTATGGCATCCCAGTCTTAGTCCGTAGGATTCAATATTGAGTTGGCCCACCCTTTGCAGCTATAACAGCTTCAACTCTTCTGGGAAGGCCGTCCACAAGGTTTAGGAGTGTCTATGAGAAGGTTTGTCCATTCCTCCAGAAGCGCATTTGTGAGCTCAGGCACTGATGTTGGAGGAGAAGGCCTGGCTCACAGTCTCCGCTCTAATTCATCCCAAAAGTGTTATATTGGGTTGAGGTCAGGACCCTGTGCAGACTAGTCAAGTTCCTCCACCCCAAACTCGCTCATCCACGTCTTTATGGACCTTGCTTTGTGCGCTGGCCCAGATCATTTGGTGGAGGGGGGATTATGATGTGGGGTTGTTTTTCAGGGGTTGGGCTTGGCCCCTTAGCTCCAGTGAAGGAAACTGTTAAGGCATCAGCATATCAAGACATTTTGGACAATTTCATGCCCCCAACTTTGTGGGAATAGTTTGGGGATGGTCCCTTCCTGTTCCAGCATGACTGCGCACCAGTCCACAAAGCAAGGTCCATAAAGACATGGATGAGCGAGTTTTGGGGTGGAGGAACTTGACCGACCTGCACAGAGTCCTGACATCAACCCTGATAGAACACATTTGGGATGAATTAAGAGCGAAGACTGCAAGCCAGGCCTTCTCTTCCAACATCTGTGCCTGACCTCACAAATGCGCTTCTGGAAGAATGGTCAAACATTCCCATAGACACTCCTAAACCTTGTGCACAGCCTTCCCAGAAGAGTCGAAGCTGTTATAGCTGCAAAGGGTGGGCCAACTCAATATTGAACCCTATGGACTAAGACTGGGATGCCATTAAAGTTCATGTGCGTGTAAAGGCAGGTGACCCAATACTTTTGGTGATATAGTGTACATTATTTTTTTATTTGCTATTTTTTTTTCCCTTCGAAGGTGAAGTTTGGGGAATTCCAGTGATAGAATATGTACATGTCTGTTTGTGGATCAAACGACGACTCTTTATTAAAGCGGGAGCACACAGGAGGGATGATGTTGGCCTTCGGGAAATCACTGTCGCACCGCACTTATGAAGGACGGGAGGAGTAATGAACAGTCGCCTGATAGATGTGTCTACACCGACATCTCCGCGCCGTGTGACAGATTCCGCCATGTCTGTAACCACTGCGTTTTGTCTTACAGAAAACTCCTCTATAAATCTAAACTTCCTTCCAACCCTCAATAAGCCAAAACCTGTCAGGAACACGCAAGGCGCTCAAGCGTTATTAATATGCGAGATGCTGACAGTAGTGGATTGTGTTGTCACCACATGTGAGGAGCGCCTGACAAAGTGCCGGCATGGACGTTCCCATACATTTCCTTCTGTACTACGCCGCGCCGAACATGAATCAGGCCGGGAACGATGGGAGGATATGGAGGCTACAGACCTCAGGGTTACCACCTGCACAGAAAGTCATTACCCCCCCCCCCCCCGCCTACCGTGGCCTCGTTCCTCATTACTACAGATCCGAGGCCTACACCGTTCTTAACCCAGATATCATGGAGTCACACCTCTACTAATGTCTGCCAGGTTTTTATTTCTGACCAGAGAGGTTTCAATGGGAGATGACAACAGAAGAGTTAAATTTGGTTGGGATTTATCAGGCACATAACAATACCAATCTAACAAAAATACTTTGATTAACCTCTATATAAAAGCAATACAAATTATTATTATTATATAGCGCCAACAATTGCATAGTTACAGTACCTTGAAAAAAGTATTCATACCCCTTGAAATTCCCCACATGTTGTCATGTTACAACCAAAAAAGTAAATGTATTTTATTGGGATTTTATGTGATAGACCGACACAAAGCGGCTCATAATTGTGAAGGGGAAGGAAAATGATAAATTGTTTTCAACATTTTTTACAAATCTGTGAAAAGTGTGGGGGGGCTTGTATGGCGCCCCCCCTGAGTTAATACTTTGTAGAACCGCCTTTCTCTGCAATTACAGCTGCAAGTCTTTTTGGGGAAGTCTCTGCCAGCTTTGCCCATCTAGAAAGGACATTTCTGCCCATTCTTCTTTGCAGAATCCCCCAAGCTCTGTCAGATTGGATGGAGAGCGTCTGTGAACAGCAATTTTCAAGTCTTGCCACAGATTCTCCATTGAATTTAGGTTTGGACTGTGACTGGGCCATTCTAACACATGAATGTGCTTTGATCTAAACCATTCCATTGTAGCTCTGGCTGTATATTTAGGGTTGTTGTCCTGCTGGAAGGTGAACCTCCACCCCGGTCTCAAGTCTTTTGCAGACTCTAACAGGTTTTCTTCTAAGATTGACCTGAATTTGGCTCCTTCCATCTTCCCATCAACTCTGACCACCTTCCCTGTCCCTGCTGAAGAAAAGCATCCCCACACCATGATGCTGCCACCACCATGTTTCACGGTGGGGATGGTGTGTTCAGGGTGATGTGCAGGGTTCGTTTTCCACCACAGAGAATTTTGCTTTTAGGCCAAAAAGTTCAATTTTGGCCTCATCTGACCAGAGCACCTTCTTCGACATGTTTGCTGTGTCCCCCACATGGCTTCTCACAAACTGCAAACTGGACTTCTTATGGTTTTCTTTCACCAATGGCTTTCTTCTTACCACTCTTCCATAAAAGCCAGATTTGTGGAGAGCACGACAAATAGTTGTCCTGTGGTAAGATTCTCCCACCTGAGCTGTGGGTGGATCTTTGCAGCTCCTCCAGAGTTACCATGGGCCTCTTGGCTGCTTCTCTGATGAATGCTCTCCTTGCCCGGCTGGTCAGTTTAGGTGGACGGCCATGTCTTGGTAGGTTTGCAGTTGTGCCACACTCTTTCCATTTTCGGATGATGGATTGAACAGAGCTCCGTGAGATGTTTAAAGCTTGGAATATATTTTTTATGACCAAACCCTGCTTTAAACTTCTCCACAACTTTATCCCTGACCTGTCTGGTGTGTTCCTTGGCCTTCACAATGCTGTTCATTCATTAAGGTTCTCCAACAAATCTCTGAGGGCTTCACAGAACAGCTGTATTCATACTGAGATTACATTACAGGTAGGTGGACTCTATTTACTAATTAGGTGATTTTTGAAGGCCATTGGTTCCACTAGATTTTAGTTAGGGGTATGAGAGTAAAGGGGGCTGAATACAAATGCCGCCCACACTTTTCACATATTTATTAGTAAAAAATGTTGAAAACCATATTCCTGTATATTGTGTTCGCTAAGATGCCCATCTAATAATTTTCTTAAACTATCGACACTCCCTGCTGACACCACTGCTTGTGAAAGGAAGTTCCATATCCTTACTGCTTTGACAGTAAAGAACCTCCTACACAGTTTAATGTTAAACCACTTCTCCACTCCAATTAGTGGCTTTTTTGAAAAGTAATATTAAAGGTTGGGTGTTTTTTTTTTTTAAAAATTACACACGTCATACTTACCTGTTCTGTGTAATAGTTTTGCACACATAGACCCAAACCTCTTCTTCCCAGGTCCCCACCAGCGCTCTTGGCTCCTCCAACTTGACCAGTGCCCCCAATAGCAAACCGCTTGCTATGGGGGCACTGGTGTGTGCTTGCTCGTGAGCCCAGCTCTATGCATCCATAAGGCACATAGGCACCCCCCTCCCCCGCTTTCTCTCCTCATTGGCTCACTGGCTGTGATCGACAGCAGTGAGAGCCAAAGGCTCAGCCAATGAGAGGAGAGAGAGAGAACCAGGACAACTAGGGCTCCCATGCACATTGCTGGATCGAGAGGGGCTCAGGTGAGTATTAGGGGGGCTGTAGGGGGAGCAGCACACAGGTTTTTTTACCTTCACACATAGAATGCACCTTCAGCCTTTACAACCAGTTTAAGGTCCTTGAGACTTACTAGTTTCCTGCCTAATCACTTGCTGACCAGGCCTTCTCTGACACTTTTTGTTTAGTAGTAAAATCAGAATTTTTAGGAAAAAAAAAATACATATATATAATTTTTAGCAGAGACCCTAGAAAATAAAATGGTGGAATTAGCATTTTTTTATGTCACAAGGTATTTGCATTTTTGGAACACAATTTTTTTTTTTCAAAAATACACTTTAACCACTTCCTGCCCCCCATATAGCCAGAAAGTGGTTGTATTATCCTGACTGGGCGTCATATTATGGCCAGCAGGATAAGCCACTAACGCATGCCCTCGGGGGGCGCACAGCGTGTCAATTGGTGGTGTGGTGTGTCGGTGTGTCATCTCCATTCCCATTAAATAGCCTTTGATGTAGGCTCTTTACCATGTGATCAGCGGTGTCAAATCACAACATTGCATGGTAACCAGGAAGTGTCGTTTGTTGGCTTTTCCTCTATTGACAATGCATGAGTAGAGGAGAGCCAATCAGCTGCTCTCCTGACGGGCCATGTTTTCAGGTTTTCCTTTACTTTGCACAGCTGCTTTAAATCAATATCAATGACTTGGTAGTGATACAAGCTTTTTTATCTATGGGAAGTTCCCAAAACATGGCCCATTGGGGGTACTTGAGGACTGAGGTTGAGAACCAGTGTATTAGACCACAGATGTCTCCTCTGCCCTTACAAGCATCTGATCACACCAAGATTAAGATTTAAAAAAGTGTTGTCTACATCCGGGAAACTGGAAGTGACAAACGTGCTTGTCACGTCCACTTTCGAATACCATAGAGTTCATCGGGGACCTTCTGGTCCTCCACGAGCTCTGTGGCAAGCCAACGGAAGCGCCAGCTGAAGCCTTGGGTCTCCTGGTGGAACGGGAGAGCTCGGGAGAGTCACGGAGGGGAGGAGATGGGACAAGTCCCCTCTTGCTGCTTGTGAAAGCAATCCAGCAGCTAATTAGCTATTTACAAGAAAGCCGACCGCCAGCTGAAAAAACAATATCGGGATGATGCCTGTAGCTGCAAGCATCATCCCAATATAACCTCTTGAAGTCAAATGACATACATGCGCATGATTTGGGGGCAAAGTGCTAGAATCACCATTGAGATAATTACGAAAATAATTACAACAACCAACATATACTATAAACATTACGTTAATTAGCCACCTGGAAACTCAGGGATCTCATTTCAGGTCAGACATGCCGACATCCAACTTACAAGGTACAATACACATTATCAAAAGTATAAACACAGAACACCTTCAGACAATAGCAGGAGACCCCAGTAGCAGACTGTTCAGTTCCTACATTAGAGTACATGGAACAGAGATCAATGCTCTTTCAATGAACATGAATAGTTCAGAATCAACAAACTAGGAATATCCTTCATATATTTCTTGAGGGATATTGTTGATATATATTACTGTCCCATCTGAAGTGATCCAAACCACATTCTCAGTGTCCATTAAGTAATTGTCCATCCTTTTCTCAGTCACCCTGTGCCCTTAATAGAAAAGGGGTGACTTAGACAAAAAAGGGGCATGTGGAGCTGTTTTCCGACCTCTGTAAAGTAAGCTGGGTTCCATGAGCCCAACATCCAAAGTGACTCCAGTCACATAAAGAGAAACCAAAAGTTTCACATTTGAGACAGAGAAAAAGATTTAGGACACAGATTCCTCAATCATTTCTCTGCAGCCTCAGTTGCAGATTGAATGAATAGGAAGTGCCCTGTACAGAGGCACCCTGTTCATTCACAAATTGAAGCATTGCAAACACAGGAAGGGCCAAAGGGGGACTGGTTTCAGTAATTGCACACACCCCTGCTGCTCTGGGCCCCCGTGCTGAACTTATAGGGACTGGGCCCAGTATAGGAGTGCAGGTGCTACCCCCTTATGAGAGCCCCTGCTCCCGATGCATACTTGCGATTGGGAGCTTTCCGATCATGTGGCCGCTGTGACAGCCAATCACAGTGGTCACATGACCCGAATGCCTGTCTCCTGGGTTTTATAACTCTTAAAGGGCCCTGAGCAATCGGTGTGAGGAGGTGAAAATGAAATGTCTTCATGTGTCTCCATCCACATGGTATTCAGCTAGGGGAGCACAACAGGGAGCAACAAGTTCCCCTTAGGAGTTACAATCTTGCTCCAACCATGAGAGTGGGAAGGCGAGTTACCAAAACTGGATCTGCCATACAACAAAAGGGTCCGTACTGGTTATCATACAATTAAAGCCACCAACAAGTTATCCTCCAAAAGGGGAGAAGAGGAGAGAAGAGATGTTCTTTTTCAGACCATCAAAATTAAAGGGTAGATGTAATGCCATACAAAAGACCCCAGTCAAGAACCTTTCTTCACAGCTCCCGCATCACATATGTATATCACAAAATGGCCACGATTGGAGATGCTGGATGCAGGACTGGCCCTGACTGCATTGTAAAGTCTTATTAAAGAAGTAAAAAGGCTCCTGTTAGGCTGCTCCCAGGTAAGGGAGAGAAAGCTTAAAGTAGACTTCCAGGCTAAAGCCAACTAGCCTTAAATAGGAGATGCTCCCCCCTTCCATCCTAACACCTATGCTGACTAACTTGTGTAAGAAAGATCTGTATGCTTGTATATTTTCAGCCCACTCTGGTCCAGTCATGTGATCCGGCTCCTTTATGTCAGCCAGCAGCAGCTGTAAGGGAGGGGAGGGAGAGTCAACAATGCATGGGCCAAAGAGACCTATGGATGATGTCACCACTCCCAGAGTTCCCAGCCATTGCCGCATGCTCTCTCTCCTCTCCCCTGCAGCCACCGCTGGCTAACACAGGAGAGAACATGAAGGCCGGAGCGGGCTGAAAAAAGTATATACATCTTTTTCACAGGGGTTAGGCAGCATAGGTGTTAGGAAGGAGTTTGTCAGAATTTGCCTGTTTTTTTGTTCACCTGCCTCTTGAGGACTGGCCACAAGTTCTCAATGGGATTAAGATCTGGGGAGTTTCCTGACAATGGATCCAAAATGTAAATGTTCTGTTCCCCAAGCCACTTAGTTATAACTTTTCCCTTATGGCAAGGTGCTCCATCATGCTGGAAAAGGCATTGTTCCTCACCAAACTGTTCTTGGACGGTTGTGAGAAGTTGCTCTCGGAGGATGTTTTTGTACCATTCTTTATCCATGGTTGTATTCTTAGGCAAAATTGTGAGTGAGCCCCCTCCCTTGGCTGAGAAGCAACACACACATGAATGGTCTCAGGATGCTTTACTGTTGGCATGACACAGGACTGATGGTAGTGCTCACCCTTTCTTCTCCAGACTAGGTTTATGCCAGATGCCCCAAACAATCGGAAAGGGGATTGATCAGAGAAAATGACTTTACCTCAGTCCTTAGCAGTTCAATCCCTGTACCTTTTGCAGAATACCAGTCTGTTCCTGATGTTTTTCCTGGAGAGAAGTGGCTTCTTTGCTGCCCTTCTTGACACCAGACCATTCCTCCAAAGGTCTTCTCACTGCGTGTGCCAATGCACTCACACCTGCCTGCTGCAATTCCTGAGCAAGCTCTGCACTGGTGGTGCTCCGATCCTGCAGCTGAATCAAATGTAGGAGACACTCCTGGCGCTTGCTGGACTTCCTTGGGCGCCCTGAAGCCTTCTTCACAAATGCAGTGCAAATGTTTTTTATGGGATTAAGTTCATTTTCATGGCAAAGAGGGACTTTGCAATTAATTTCAATTCATCTGATAACTCTTCATAACATTCTGGAGTATATGCAAATTACCATCATAAAAACTGAAGCAGCAGACTTTGTGAAAATATTTGTGTCATTCTCAAAACTTTTGGCCATGGCTGTATACACTAGATTTCTAGTTATGGCACCTTAAAAGTCCTGTTATCCCAATTAAAGAGGCGTTCTGCTTGGCACTTTAAAAATTAAAAGTCAGCAGCTATACATACTATACACATTCTGTAGCTGCTGACTTTTAACATTAGGACACTTACCTGTCCTGGAGTCCAGCGATGTCGGCACCGCAGCTGATGTTTAAATCGGCTGGTCGGGTGCTGCCACCACCATTGCTGGTAAGGGACCCCGGCAGTGTAGCCCTTCGGCTTTATGGCCAGGTCCCTACTGTGCATGCTCCAAGTGCTCTGCGCTCTCTCACTGGCCCAGCAGAAGGGGAGGGAGGAGGAGGGGGGCCGAGCTGCTGACGTACTTCACCACGGCCAGGTCTCCCGGAAGTGGGGACAGAGTACCTGTAAAAAACAGGTACCCCCCCCCCCCCGAAAAGGTGACAAATGTGGCACCAGAGCTTTAATGGCTTGCGTTTGTATTTCCTACCATTTTTATTGGAGAAGAAAGACTTCCAATCACTTGGAGCTGATGTTGTAACATTGGTGTCCAACAACATACACAATATAACTAAATCATTTGCCTGCAATATAACAATTAAAAATAATCAAGGAATAGGAAAGACTAACCTTTATGTAGCACCCTCTAGGTAGTGAGGTGCTAGAGTAGGATTTTTTTCTCTGGCAGTGTAGGTAAATTTAAACAGGCCTGGCTGGTTGTTAGGTGTGTTTGTTTTGATTTTGGGCTAGGAGTGGCTCAGGGTAGCAGGTGGTGACTCACAGGTGGTGTCACTTCTCTGTCGCCTCCTCTTTCCTTCTAGAGCAGGGGTGCCCAACCAGAGGCCCGCGGAGCCCTCTGATGTGGCCCGCGACCTCCTGCTCTGGGATGGTGGGTTGGCAAGCCCAGATTGCAGGTTGCCTACCCCCGCCATCCCAGAGCATCAGTGTAGTGAATGAAGCTGGCATTAGAGGAAACAAGCAGCTGCAGAGCAGAGCCGCATAAACCAATGCTTCCTGTATAGCGCAGGCTCCTGTCAGACAGAGTTATACCAAATACACTCCGCATGGGACAGCAACAGCTGGCGATACCTGAATGGATGACCGTTATTAAAGGCCAGTTTATTACTAAAATCATAATGTATATATGGGCATATCTGTTCTGCAGTGGTTACTGGGCTGCTTTCATACTGATCCGCAGGTGCAGCGCAGTGAACCTGCGAGTTACCTGCACTGAGCCATAGACTTCTGTTATTACCTGCAGGTTTGGTGCACTTTCAGAAAGGTGCACCACACCTGCAAGATCTAATAGAAGTCTATGGCAAAGTGCAGCTAACCTGCAGAAAAGCCACAGATGCATTGTGCTGCACCCGTTGTGTTTGTAAACCACAGCGCATCAGGGTGAAAGCAACCCTAGGCCCCTTTCATGCGATCGGTCTGACCCAATCCGACCTTATATTCACCTCTATGGAGTGACAGATGTAAACAGACTTGTGTCAATTTACACACGCCCACCTCCAATCCGATCCGCTAAAAAAAAAAACAGTAGGAGATCTGTCTCCTGTCTGGGTGGCTAGGATCAGAGGGCCCATAGACCAGAGTGGGCTGTGTCTGTGTCTGCTCTGCATGTTTGGAGAGGACACAGACCTGTCGTCTGCCTGCTCCGCTCACTGTGGCCCACGACTGGTTACCAAGCCGATTAAGTGGTCCGCGCTCATCAAAAGGTTAGGCACCCTTTCAGGGGGGTGCTAGAAGGGGGGGGGGGTGGGGTGGAGAAGAGAGGTGGATCTACTTTGGGGTATTTTGGGGAGCCGTGACCAATCCCCAACTTGAGTCGGCAGGGAACAGGCCTCCTTTAATACCTGGGGTCAGCCCAGCTAGAGAGGAGTTGTCGGGTGGAAGATGCTGGAGTGAGAGTGTCGAGGCTGTCAGGGCTCACGGGGAGCCCTCAGTCTGGGGGGGGGGGGGTGTGACCCTGGTTTGAGGCTTGGGTGCATCCAGGAGGAGTGAAGAGATCCTGGACGGAGAGGCACATGAGAGAGCAGAAAATGATGGCAGGCGGAGAGAGAACACTCTAAGAGTCTCCAGGAGGACTGCTGGTCGCAGCCGGGAAGGCTGGTGAGTGAGCACAGTCAGGAGGACTGGGAAGGCTCACCTGAGGAACTGGGAGATTGCAGTTTGAGAAAATGGGTGCAGAGCCAGAAGAGAGGACTGTGGAAAAAGCAGTGGAGAGAGGTCGTTCCAGCCAGGTTGGCTGGCAGGGCCTGAAGAGAGCTATCTGGGAGTGGTAGCAGAATAGAAGATGGTTAGCACCTGCATTTTCTACACAAAAGAGGCCAGAGGCTCTTGCCTGCAAAAGGCAGTCCACGAATCTTGGCTGAGTTAGTGTGTCAGGCCTACCCATGTGGTGATAGTCTGGAGGAGTGATAATCTGCAGCAAGGGGAGTGCTGGAGGAAGAGTAACAGTCTGCAGCAATACTGTAGTGCACATAGGAGTCCTAAGCAAATTTGCACTGAATGTTCTTGGGCATCCCATAATTCCCAAATTCCTATCCAAGTTCAATACCCCTCAATAAAAAAAACAAAAAACAAAGCAATGGTCTTCTCTATGTCTCTGTGTGTCTGAGGAGCATGTCTGGCTGGACAGGGTGACGGGTGAACCACTACTTTCAGCAACCCCAACCGGGGCATGGCTACATTTATATATAAGAATTTAAAAAAAATAGAAATGTAGATTTATAAAAGAAAAAAAAGAGAAAATGAATCTCTCATTAACCAGTTCCCGACCGCGCGCCATGTTTTCACGGCGGCAGTCGGGATGCTGAGCGCGAATCGCCGTAAATAGACGGCGATCTGCAATCAGCCACTAAGGGGTCGCATGCGCGCCGCCGGCGTCGCGGCGCACCCGCCGCACTCCCGAGGAGTGTGCCCGCGGCTCGGGCGGACCCGATGTCCGCCGGCGAGCCGCGATGAGCGGCCACAGGGAAAGAACGGGGAACCGCCGATGTAAACACGGCGGTTCCCCGCTCTGTTAGTAGGGGCATGGGAGATCTACTGATTCCTGTCACTGGGATCAGTTAGATCTCTCATGCCCATGTTAGCCAAACCCCCCCCCCCCACAGTAAGAACACACCCAGGGAACACAGTTAACCCCTAGCTCTCCTCCCCCAGGCTAACCCCTTCACTGCCAATGACATTTATACAGTAATCAGTGGACATTTAAATTTCTGATCGCTGTATAAATGTCATTGGTCCCAAAAAAGTGTCAAAAATGTCCGACATGTCCGCTGAAATATCGCAGTACCGCTAAAAATCGCAGATCGCCGCCATTACTAGTAAAAAATAAAAAAATAAATAAAAACCCCAGAAATGAATTCTCATCATCCGTAAACGCGGCCACTTTTGCGCAAACCAATCAATAAATGCCGATTGCGATTTTTTTTATCACAAATATGAGGAATTATATAAATCGGCCAAAAACTGAAAAAAAAATGTTTTTTCATATTTTTTTTTTTGGATTAGAATTTTAGCAAAAAGTAAGAAATGTGGGTTTTTTTGCAAAATGGTCGCTCTTCTTTTGTTTATAGCGGCGAACAGAAAGGACGCAGAGGTGATAAAATACCACGAAAAGAAAGCTCTATTTGTGGGAAAAAAAGGATGCAAATTATGTTTGGGTGCAACGTCGCACGACCGCGCAATTGTCATTTAAAGCGACGCAGCGCCGAATCGCAAAAAGTGCTCTGGTCCTAAAGCTGGAAAACCTTCTGGTTGGTAAGTGGTTAATTGAGTCTGAATTGAAAAAAGAAAAAAAGTTGCAGGAGATAAGAGGCTTAAACAAAATTACCAAATAAAAAACTATTTGTCACTTTTTAAAAGATAAAAGCTTCTCATTTATTAATATAGGATCTGTGTACGGAGGCACTTTTGTTTTCTTTGCTGGCATTTACATTACAAGATGTAATACATCCGTTTATACATAATAAATTATAATGACATTACATTGATTTATAGATGTTCTCTGCTTGTTAATCTGTCCATAGAATAAGATTTCACCGAGATCTCTTAAACTTAATTTCCTTTTTTTGCTTTTAGTCTTTTTATATTTTTACATAATGAAAATAATTTACATGAAATGTGACCTTCTGTATATTAACACTTTTTCTCATAAATAAGAAGTTATGGGGTGAGGGATGAGCAAACTGGGATTTGGTGACTCCAGTGGACGGTTACACGAAACCCGAAAAAAGCTTTTTGAAATCTATGGTAGATGAATTGCTATTCTTTCTGGGGGGACATGTGACAATACATTTTTTTTTTAACTGCTTGAGGGCCGCCAAGTGTAAATATACTGTAGCAGGGCAGCCGCTCAGATCACATCATGGTTGTACACAGGGCTGCTGATAGAAATCACGGGGCCCCGTACAGACTGACAGGCCCCCCCCAAGAAAGTATTAAAGCTATATTTCACTAAAAATACCATAAAACTACTAGCAGGCACAAATACAACATAACTTACAGAATCCTTGCTAGGGGCTCATGCGCACTGTAGCTGATAAACACCCCTTTATGTTATCCTGTGTGTCCATGCACACATGGACATTAATGGTCGTTTAACAGCAGTGCCGTTTTTGGGCAGTTATCTGAACGCCCTGAATTGGCGTTCAAAAGTCGTTCTTCTGGCGACAAAAAACGATGGACGCCGATAAACGCCGGTAAACTGAAGTTTATCGGTGTCCGGCGTTTTTTGTAGTCAATGGAAGCTAACGAATTTTAAAAAAACGCAGATAAACGCAGCTTACAAAACGCTGCAAAAGAACATTTTCTAAGCAGCGTCTCCTGCCCGACGCCCAGAGAGCGTGCAGTGTGCATGGAGCCTTGATATAAAAGATAAAATGGAGTTAATAAATAAAAATAAAGATGAGATGAAAAAAATATCCAGGCTCCGGGATCAGAGGGACAGAAAAAAAGTTAAGCCCCATGCACACTGGGCTTAAAAAAAACTCCAGTTCACTTGGCAGAAAAAAAACACTCATATAGAACTTTTTTTGTACAAAGTTTAGACGAGTTTAGGAGAACCAAAGGGTTTTTTTTTTTCTGTCTTTAAACTTTGAGCTTAACATATGCCAGTAATCATCCTAATATGTATGGACACATAGGATAACATTGAGCTGCTTCTACAGGCAAAACACTAAACTCCTGTAGAAGCAGCGATTTTTTAAGCCAGTGTGCATGGAGCCTAAGTTAGGAAGGGGGATTAGTGAGGGACTTCATTCTTAGCAGATAAAAGCTAGCAGCAGGGAGAGGGAAGGAGAGCAGCTTTCATCTGCTGGAGGAAAAGAGATAATTGTCATCGGTCATTAATCCCCCGTGTGCTCCGGGCCCCCCACACCAGGGCTAGTGGTCCCCCATCAGCGACCCTGGTTGTGGAAACAAGTCCCATCATGCTTCAGCCTTTGGGAGTCATGCTTGTAACTGTCAGCCTTGCAATGCCTCACGGGACTTGAAGTTCGGCAACAGCTGGAGGGCCACAGGTTGAGCACCCATGAAGTACATGTACGTGATCCGGCATTTCTGGGTAGGGGGCACGGGCACACACACCCACCACCCCATCGGTGCAGTGTTTGGGACAGCACAAGTCGGTCAGCAGGTCCCAGCCAATGATTAGCTGCTGATTGGCTTAGCAAATCACAGTACAGTGCCCTGTGTTTACTAACACAAGGCACCCTGTCCCAATGTTGAGGGTATAAAGGCCTCGTTGTCCACATCAGGTGGTCCATGATGTGAAAGGGGGGGGGGGTTCAGAACACTACTGTGAAGGGGCAGAGGACACTGCTGTAAGAACGGGATTGCAATATAAGAGGAGAGAGGAGCTGTGATATGTGGAAAAACCTGCAATTCAGGGGTCTTACTGATCGGACTTTTGTGAATTTTAATTCACTACCCCTCCCCCCGTCTAATATGTTGTTTTGGTGGACAAGGTGGTGATGGGTGATCACTCTGTCCTTATGATATTTTAAATTCATGTTATATTAATAAAAAGTATATATTTTTTACTTGAGTGTTGACCTAAATTCTCATTTTTTGGGTTATGGGTAATCCTGAAGCTTCAAGCTTAATTCTATTACTATGGAATGACGTTACTGTGCCTGTTAATGTTGAACATGTTGATTATTATTATTATAATTTAAGTTGTGATAGAAAGTCTAATTGCTTTGTATGTAAGCTCTCTCTGCACGCTTTACATCATCAATGTTCCGTATCAATACAGGATTTGTTATTCTGTGCCGAGGTCAGTAGACGATGTCCCCAACTATTCAGTGCATCTAAAGAACTCTGGAGATCAGAAGCTTCCATCATAAGTGTGGATTCCATGGGTGGAGGACACCATTGACCTGCAGCATTCCCAATGGAAGGAAATATTATTCGGAATATACTTAATAACCGAGGCACATCGCAGCTGCAGAACGAGTACATTTTCCATTCTGCGGGGTGACACGTCTGGGGCCGGGCCGGTGCCCTCGGATATTTATTTAATTATGGTAAGGTCGCAGGTCAGTGTAATTGAGTCTAACCTCTGCAGCTCCTCGCCTCTATGCATGGATAATCAGGATAAATGCAAGCAAGATTAACAACACACCGGGATCAGAGTGCAGCTCCGAAAAAACACATCGAAATTCAAACAAGGTACCAGGCAAAGCACGTAAATCATTATCCGCCGGCACCAAGGCACTAAACGAGGCTTAGAAACCTCTAGAAGGATTGGCGAGAAAAAAATTACATCTTATTCAATTGTGATTTAAGATGAACCCCAAACAGATATTAAAATATTCAATCCAGTAAATAGTAATTTGATGTATGCTATATTGTCAAAAGTATTGGGACACCTGCCTTTACACGCACATGAACTTTAATGGCATCCCAGTCTTAGTCGTAGGGTTCAATATTGAGTTGGCCCACCCTTTGCAGCTATAACAGCTTCAACTCTTCTGGGAAGACTGTCCACAAGGTTTAGGCCTCATACACACGGACGTTTTTTGACGCCGGCCTTTTCTGGCGTTTTTTGCAGCTCTCCATGTTAGTCAATGGCCCCATAAAAACGTCGGCGTTTTTGAGCTGTAGGTGGCGTCGGCGTTAGTGAGCAGAAAGTAGAACCCATGGCCATCGCGTTCTGAGGCTGTAATGTTTTGACGTTTTTTGACGTCGACGCCACAAAACACCAACAAACGCCACCTAATATTGTACCGGCGTTTTTTGACGCCGACGTTTTTAGGTTGAAAAATAGCAGAGGGATGATTTTTTTTAAAAAACCGCCTATTGACGCCGACGCTCACTAACGCCAATGCATAACGCCGAAAAACGTCGACTTTTTTTCCTTGACGTCGGACCGACGTTTTGTTTATTTTTTTAGATGCACCCGTGTGTATGAGGCCTTAGGAGTGTCTATGGGAATGTTTGACCATTCTTTTAGAAGAGCATTTGTGAGGTCAGGCACTGATGTTGGATGAGAAGGCCTGGCTCACAGTCTCTGCTCTAATTCATCCCAAAAGTGTTCTATCAGGTTGAGGTCAGGACTTTGTGCAGGCCAGTCAAGCTCCTCCACCCCAAACTCACTCATCCATGTCTTTATGGACCTTCTTTTGTGCACTGGTCCAAATCATTTGGTGGAGGGGGGATTATGGTGTGGGGGTTTTTTTTTCAGGGGTTGGGCTTGGCCTTTAAGTTCCAGTGAAGGGAACTCCTAAGGCGTCAGCATACCAAGACATTTTGGACAATTTCATGCTCTTAACTTTGTGGGAACAGTTTGGGGATGGATCCTTCCTGTTCCAACATGACTGCGCACCACTGCACAAAGCAAGGTCCATAAAGACAAGGATGAGCGAATTTGGGGTGCAGGAACTTGACTGGTCTGCATAGAGTCCTGACCTCAACCCGATAGAACACCTTTGGGATGAATTTGAGCGCAGACTGCGAGCCAGGCCTTCTCGTCCATCAGTCCCTGATCTCACAAATGCTCTTCTAAAAGAGTGGTTAAACATTCCCATAGACACACTCCTAAACCTTGTGGACAGCCTTCCCAGAAGAGTTGAAGCTGTTATAGCGGCAAAGGGTGGGCAAACTCAATATTGAACCCTACAGACTAAGGCTGGGATACCATTAACATTCATGTGCGTGTAAAGGCAGGCATCCCAATACTTTTGGTAATATAGTGTACATCTCTATTTGGACACTTATACATACAAGCATACCGCAAAAAGTCGGTTTATTTTACAGAAACAGATGTAGTTATGTTATAATGGCGGCACCAGCGGGTTACGTTCCCTACTTTCAGTGTACCGATTAAAAAAAAAAAAGCTTTTACTTATAACGGTGAAGGATTCCCGCCAACACACAGCACATCTTGGAAAGATGAGTTATGCCACTTGCCTTCTGTGCTTATTGTAACTTAAAAGCGGTTCCCTCAGTGCATGGAGCCGTTATGTTCTTCTGCATTTCTTCCCTCCTGCTTCTCCTGTGGACATCAGGAAGTAAGCCAAGATAAATCAGAGCGAGGCGGCTGTCGGCCCATGCAGCTGTGCCCTCCGTTCTTTAATGACTTCTGCTACCCAATTATAAGGAGAATAATACATTGACTTGAAGTATGCAATATAAAAAACACAGCAACCACTTCCCTTGCAGGAGGACACCTATGGAGCGCAGAGACGGAGAGCGTTTTATCTAAAATGCAAATTAAACGTTCTTACTTTCGCTGTGACAACGCGTCATATAACCGCATCTACTTCCTCCAGGATAATAAACCCTCATCACAGACGACGGGCTGATTTCAGCCTGACAATTCTGTGCGCCAAAGGATGCAAACATCTTAGTGGGAGTTTTTGTTCAAAGCCATCTTCAGCCTAAACTAAATCCTCTCTCGTCTTCTAAAGCCTCACTTTTGTCTTACTGATGGAGAATGGAATGGAATAGTAAGTATGGCGGTGTGGTGTGGCATCTATGGAAGGTATGTAGTTGTCTGAGGGTATGTGTTAAGGGGCTTTTGTTTGATTTGAGCAGGTTTTGCATTCCCATAGACTTGTACCTCTTGAAACCGGTCAGAAAGAAGTCAACTGCAGGTCAAATTCACCCAATCAATGATCTCAGAAGTGTGTAGGAGGGACCAGATGGTTGGTACCCAAAGTGGAATAAATGCACATGAAGGCCATGGGTTGCAGCACAACGTATTAACTCAAAATTCCAACAAGGTGGGAAGAGGAAGTAAGCTTAGTGTGTTTGAAGAGGATTGCCCGTCTCCCATCCAGCCTGTGCAACTTAAAAGTTTAAAGCGGCCTCAGCCCCCTTGACACATTTCATCCCACCCATTAGGATTCAGTCATAGGGTCATCCCTATGGGGACGAATTTCAAAATATCCACTGGGGCTTAGTCATAGGGTGACCCTATGATTAAGCCGCAGTAAACAGGGCCAAACGTGTTAGAAGCATGGTTTGGTGGAGACGTAGGCAGGGGCTGCTCCAAACTTTCAAGCTGCAGGTGCTGGATGGGAGAGCGACCATCCTTTTCATACATGCTAAGCTTACTTTCTAGGCCGACATATGGATGCTAGCACCCCACTTTCCTTAGGATCTAGGGATGAAATTCCTCTACTTCTTACAAGTGAAACCACAAGTTTCCTTTGTGTTGGTTGCAAGGTGGCAACAGAGCCTTAGTATCACAGCCAAACCTGGTACAGCAATGCCTTACAGAAGAAGGACTTGTAGTACACAGTCTTAATACTGCAGAGGACACATTAGCAAGCTTGCAATAGCCGACAGCATCTAGCGAAGAGGGTGACTGGTAGGCGGTGTGGCGACAAGGGCATCCGAGAAGCAGAAGAAAGGAGCTCCAAGATGGCCACTCAGGCATTAGGTCCCTACACTGTACTTCCTCAACTGAACCTTTCCCTATGGATGGAAGATTTGGGGGGAGAAATTAAAAGCATTTAGTGTGGTATTTTTACAGGAAGGGGGATAGGAGGCTGTGTTGGGAGGATGAAGACAATCCTGTCAACTCTGATACAACTCTGATACTGCATTCCTGCACCCTGTACCTAGCACCCTTCAGAACCCTGCACCCTGTACCTAGCACCTTCTTGAACCCTGCTCCCTGCACCTAGCACCCTCCAGAACCCTGCACCCTATACAGTCCTGCTCACCATTATTGGCACCCATGAAGTTTATGTACATATTGTGGAATATCTACTGAAGGAAATGTATCAAATTAACCAACATATTACTACAGATAGTCCCACGGTTATGGTGACTGTTCCGTTCGTAATACCAAAAGAGACAAAAGGAGTATTACAAATAGAAAAATTTACAATAAATAGTAAATGTCAAAAAACAGTTTGTGTTCGATAGACATCATTATACAACCAATTAAACTATGTAAAGGAAGTCATCTATAAGGTGTTATACATGTATTTGAAGTACCCACGGTTATTACCACTCGTCCTGACATATCCCACGTCCCAAGACCTCCCACGATCCACGTCCCTCGTCCCAAGTTCTTCCACGATCCATGTCCCACGTCCCAAGACTTCCCACGATCCATGTCCCACGTCCTTACGTCATAGTCTCAACATAGTCTCAACTGTCCTAACAGAAGTAGGAGGGTTGTGTCGGAGGATAGGGGGAAGGACATTTTTATGGTGT
>BLSH010398221.1:911909-925749 GCA_018402905.1 Glandirana rugosa | reverse complement strand
CTCCAGCAAGATAAAGACCGAAAGCACACCTCCAAAAGCACGCAGGAATGGTTGAAAGGGAAAAAAATTACTGTTTTAAAATGGCCAGCAATGAGTCCTGATCTCAATCCAATTGAAAATCTTTGGGGGGAGCTGAAAACTGCCATTGGAGAAAGGAACCCTGCAAATGTTCAAGAGCTTGAGCATATTGCAAAGGAAGTGTGGGAGAAAATGCCACCCGAGAAGTGCAAGAAGCTTATCGATGGATATAAGAAACGTTTGGAGGCTGTCATCGCTGCCAAAGGGTGTGCAACCAAATATTAAGGAGGGGTGCCAATATTAGTGCACATGCTGGTTTTCTGTTTTTTCTTTATAATTACAATATCTATGTTGAAATAACAATTGTCTTTGTTAAATTACTTTGGACCTCCAATTAAAAGATCCTGCTGATATAAATTTGGTACATTTCCATTTATTTCTGAAGACATTCACTCATTTATGCAAAACATGAAGGGGTGCCAATAATGGTGAGCAGGACTGTACCTAGCACCCTCCAGAACCCTGCGCCCCGTACCTAGCACCCTCCAGAACCCTGCACCCCGTACCTAGCACCCTCCAGAACCCTGCACACTGTACATAGCACCCTCCACAGCTCTACAGCATGTGCCTAGCACCCTCCAGAACTCCGCACCATGTACCTAGCACCCTACCGAACCTTGCACTGTGTACCTAGCACCCCCCTGAATGCTGCATATAGAGATTGCGATGTAAAAGAAATAGAACAAGGTTTCCAAAAGTTTGTTTTGTGTTGCTGACTAGAAAAAGCTCTTCACCTGTGAGATAGGAACCTGTACAGTTTAGTTAGTGCCTGGATGGCAAGGATTTATCCCCCCCTCCCTCCTCTCCAATATACACCCACCCATGCCTCTCTAACCCCATGATATATTCACTGAACCTACAGCTCTTCCCAGCCGGACCAGCAATACTCTACATACCCTGTGTTTCAGGGTTTCCTCTACTGGAAAAAGAGTTGCCCATGGCTTCTCTAGTGCCAGAAAGTGTGGCGCACCATCCACCCTCTGATTGTTTGATTATCCAAAGGCAGAACTATTTAGTTCAAATCCCAGGACTAGAGGAGCACGTGCTGATCTGGAGGACTAGACAACATCAGGTTTCCTGTAAGCCAAATGTGCCATGATGGGTCCCCTAGCACCCCTGCTTTTATATTCACCACGTCATTACTTATAACTGCATACAAGTGCAACCTTCCGAAAAAATGATTGTTAACCTGAGAGACTCTAGTTGACAAGGGGATAAGAACACCATAATGCAAAGTCTAATTTGCTTTCACAGGAAAACAAAATGTCACCCCGACCAGAGTCAATATGCATCATGTATTTTTTAAAGTAGCCCTGTTACATGAGGGCTCCACAGAAAGTAATGCAGACGTGGGCATAACTTATTAACTTCCATAGGTTGTTCAAATTTCACATGTTGGTAGAATAATTCTTCCTCAGTAGAAACTCTTCTTCGCAGGTAAATAGTGGATTCCAAGTAGAAGCAATGTGCTGTCCTTGAGTTCTTGATGAAGGAGGGATGCAGGCTGTCCGACATCCACAGAAGGCTACAGAATGTTTACAGAGATGACACCATTGTCCAAGGGCAATGTCTTTTTTTATTGGGGACTTTCTGAAGCCTTCTGTGGATGTTGGACAGCCTGCACCCCCTACATCAAGAACTCAATGACAGCACATTGCTTCTGCTTGGAATCCATTATTTGCCAGCAAAGAAAGGGAGGAGAAGAAGAGTTACTCTACCAGCATGTGAAATTTGAACAACCTATGAAAGTTAATCAAAACGTTATGCCCAGTTTTGTATTACATTCGGTCCAGTCCTCATATTTTGTTGTTTACAGAAGAATCAAACTCTTATGAAACCATCCAGGGCTGCTGTTTGAACCCATGTGGCCCCATACAGCCAACCTGATAGGCCCCCCAAATATACACCGTTTACTATGCTTCAGTTATGAATGCGCACAGTGATCAAACATTGTGTTCATTCAGGAAAGGAAGGTGCTGGTAAATGTGACATATTTACCGGACCCTTTCCCCACTGTCCATCCTGAAGGATCCTATTGTGTGCCTATAGCTGGCAGGGAAAAGAGGAGGGAATCTGGAAGCACTGTGGGGGTAGGGGGGCACACAGGGGGATGCACAGAAAGGGAGATCTGTGAGGCGGGGGGTGGGGGGATCACTGTAACTGATCTCCTATATGGCTCTCTCTGCAGCAGCTGAAATCCGGCGGGAGGGAGAAGAGAAGAAGCCAGCTTTCAGCTGCTGCAGAGAGAGCCATACAGATGATCGGTTCCAGTAAATACCCCCCTCCCCCACCGTGCTGATCATCCTCCCAGCCCACATCCAATTCACCCAGCTGGGCCCCCCCTGCTGGTCTGGGCCCCGTACAGGTGGACCGGTGGTACACAGTTGTCAACGGCCCTGAAACCATCTACTGTATCTGCTGGAATCACTTCCAATGAAAGGCAATTCCAACATTTTTAAAGCTCTTACAGCAAAGAACCCTTTCTGTGGCTAGAAAATATATACTCCCTGGCCACTTTATTACATACACCTCTTCAATTGCTTGGTGACACAAATTGCTAATCAACGAATCAAATGACAGCAATTCAATGCATTTAGGCATCTAGAGGTGGTGAAGATGACTTGTTGAAGTTCAAACTGAGCATCAGAATGGGGAAGAAAGGGGATTTAAGTGACTTTGAATGTGGCATGGTTGCCAGAGGGGCTGGTCTGAATAGTTCAAAAACTGTTGATCTACTGGGATTTTCACGCATAACCATCTCTCGGGTTTACAGAGAATGGTCTGAAAAAGAGAAAATATCCAGTGAGAGGTAGTTATGTGGAGGAAAATGTCTTGTTGATATCAGAGGAGAATGGGCAGACAGGCTAAAATTGAGATGATAGAAAGGCAACTAACTCAAACCACTCATTACACCCAAGGTATGCAGAATATAATCTGTAAACACACAACACATCGAACCTTGAAGCAGACAGGCTACAGCAGCAGAAGACCACGCCAGGTGCCCCACCTGTCTGCTAAGGATGGGAAACCGAGGCTTCAATTCGCACAGGATCACCAACATTGGACAATAGAAGTTTGGAAAAACATAGCCTGGTCTGATGAGTCTGGATTTCAACTGCGACATTCAGATGGCGGGGTCAGAATTTGTCGTATGGATCCATCCTGCCTTGTATCGCCGGCTGGTGGTGGTGATATAATGGTGTGGGTGATATTTTCTTGGCATGCTTTGGGCCCCTTAGTACCAATTGAGCATCGTTTAAACGCAACGGCCTACCTGAGTATTTGTCACGTACCTGGTGGATGAGTCTGACTTATGCAGTAGGTAACCTCCCTTACGACCCTGACTCGGGAACCCCTGGTAGAGTAGACAGGTGGCTTGGGAGTGCAGGATGGCATGAGGGTCGGACTGGGTCACTGGTGTTGGTAGGAGTCCGTTGATGCACTCGTGCACTTGAAGAGTGGTCGTACAGGCCGGGTCGTAGAACAGGCTGGCAGTGCGGTACAAGAGGATCAGGCAGATGGATGGTTGGGTTCAGGCAGGGTCATCAACAGACGGGCAGGCAAAGTACAGGAGGGCTAGGCAGGAGAGTGGTCGTAGACAGTCCAGGGGTCGGTGCAGGCAGAAATCAGCAAAGTCAGGCAAGCCGGGTCACAGGAACAGAGAATCAGAGCTGTTTGGCACTGTTTCCGGCCCGTGACCGCGCGCAAACGCACACAAACGAGCACAAAGCCCCAAAAACGGTCAGAAATGCAGGTTTTCTCTAACAGTATTGTTGCTGACCATGTTCATCCCTTTATGACTACACAGTGTCCCCATCTTCTGATGGCTCCTTCCAGCAGGATAATGCACCAAGTCACAAAGCTCCAATCTGGACAATGAGGTCACTGCACTCCAATGGCCTCCACACTCCCCACATCTCATCCAATAGAGACCCTTTGGGATGTGTAAGCTCTAACAAGCAGGGCCCTCTGATTCCTACTGTATTAAAGTGTATTGTATTTGTACTGTCCAACCTCAAGTTGTAAAGCACTGTGTAAACTGTTGTCGCTATATAAATCTTGTATAATAATAATAATAATAATAGTAATAATAATAATGTGGTGGAATGGGTGATTGGCATCATGGATGTGCAGGCGACAAATCTGCAGCAACTGCGTGACGCTTTCATGTCACTGGACCAAAAGCTCTGAGGAATATTTCCAACACATTGTTGGATCTATGCCACGGAGAATGAAGGCAAAAGGGGGTCCAACCCGGTACTAGCAAGGTGTACCTAATGTAGCACCCTCGTTTACAGTGGGGGTGCTGATAAATTTAGTTTGCTGCCTGGCCAAATTGTTGGGAGATCTCGACTCTTTTCCTAACTCTGGGTTTGGTGCATCTCTCTCCTCTGCCATTGGGTGGCACTGCTGCTGATGGCATTAGATTGACAAGGTGTACATGAACTTGGAATATGAATAGAAGGCTGCTCCAGGTTTTGTTGGGCCCCATGGCCTGCCGGGAGAGCCTATGTATTTGGGAGGAGTCAGGAGATCGTTGTTCTGTGCGACCTGGGTGGCTGTCTGGGTGAACATGTGTTAAAAGCTCCTGGCTGCTAGGCCAGAACCCCGAGGCCTATCCGGGAGTTCTTGGTTGCTAGGCAGTCTGAAGCCTACCCAGGACAGGCAGCAATAGCAGTAGGTTGGGGCTTTATGTCGGAAGCCTAACCGAGCAGCAGAGGGTCCTAAAGGCCGGAAGACCTCTCCATGTTGGAGGTGAAGGGACGGAGTTCTCACGGAAGACAATCGTTCCTGTTGCCAGAGGCAAAGTGTGAACCAGGGTCAGAGGTAAAGGGGAAGCGGTCGCCTGCGAGGGACAACGCTCCTGTTATCAGAGGCCAGAGTTGAAGTCAGAGAGTACCAGAGCAGCCTTTTTCACTAGCTGGGGGACAGTGAAAAAGTGGGTAAGTTTCAGCAGTAGTTGAGCTAGGAACCCAGATAGCAGGGGTGACGCTTGCAGGAGAGTTCAGCAGTGGGCTGAAGAACCGAGGAAGGGACCCAGCAGATTGGCGTGGGGACACTCAGACAGCACAGCGGTAGGCTGTGTGAAGTACAAGGGACCCAGTGGCAGTGGGAGTCCAGAAAGTCTTGTCAAGGGAACCAGTGGCACTGGGAGCCAAAAAGTGGGAAGACTGAGTGTAAACTCGTGGAGCTACAGTGGGAGGCTGTGAGATGGAAGCTAGGTCTGCACAACAGGCATGCCAAGTTGGTATGTGCATTAATCTGTGTTGAAGTCCAAAGTTCAAGTGCAGAGTCCCAGGAAAAAGTTCTAGGCAGGCAAAGTCAGTTGGAAGGCCTTACCGCTACATTAAGAGTCGTGTTCAAAGAGTCTCGGAGTCTGCTAAGTGCTATTGCACCCATCCAAAGTGTGTCCTGGCCCTAACCCTCTCTCCCCACTTCTTGAAGAGAAAAATAAATCTCTTTTGTTCTGCATCATCAAAGTGTCTGGCACCAACAACGCAATTCTTCTACCTGCACCCATTATGCCTAGTAACCCACACTGTGAGTATGAATGGCAGTCCGCCCTGACTCTAAAGGTCACCATTAGGCCTGTGGAGGTCGGGGCCTGGGCTACACTAATAAAGTGGCCGGTGAGTTTATATTTTTAAAAAAATAATTACACTTTTTTTTTTACTTTTCCTACTACAGTAAAACCTTGGATTGTGAGCATAATTCTTTCCAGAAACATGTAATCCAAAACACTTGTATATCAAAGCAAATTTCCCCATAAGAAGTAATTGAAACTCAGAAGATTTGTTCCACAATCATTTATTTAGAAGTCTTTCAGTTTATAGTCCATATAAAAATCTTACAGCAATGTGATAGGTTGTGTAACCATAAAATGTCCATCCACAAATGGCCGCCTCCCTAAGGGGATTCGAAGAAAAATCCAGCAGGAGCTACAGAGTATAAAAGAGAAGAGAGGCACCTCTAAGGCTGCATTCACACAGGGGCGATCCGACTTCGGCGTGGCTTTGCTAGATAATTGCAGCGTGACTTTCAGCGTGACTTCGGCACAACTTCAGGCGACTTACAACACGACTTCATGCCAATAAGAGAAGGGAGGGAGGGGGCTACCCCAAATAAAATTCTATTTGTTTTGCTTGCATTAAGATGGGGGATCCAACTTGGAGGCGCCTTCTATTGACTTCTATGGGCACAAGTCGGATAGAAGTCGCCTTGAAGTTGTGCAGGAAGCTTTTTTTTAAGTCGGAGCGACTCATTAGCGTACATTAAAATGGCTCCCATGCATTTCAATGGGATTTTAGATGTCAAGCGACTTGGGGTGACTCAAGTCGGAGCGCAAATCGCCCGTGTGTGAACGGAGTCCAAGTGTAGCAATTTGGTTACATTTAATGAGGTACATTTAGCAACTCACATGGTTGAGGATTAAAAGAGGCTCATCTAAGTATGCAGGCATCTGGGGTAAAGTTGTCCACATAGACCGTCCTCCGAAACTGCCAGCTCTCACTGCTGTCAGTCTGCAATCGTGACCAGGAAGACTTCCCTGCAGGAGAGAGATCTGAAAGTGAGGCTTGAAGCGCTCATGGAGCTCAGTGAGGAAAGGATAACGTTGATGTCGGTGCGGAGGACGGTCTATGTGGACAGCTTTACCCCGGATGCTGCATACTTAGATGCTCCTGTTTTAATCATCAACCATGTGAGTTGCTAAATGTTGTACCTTCATTAAATGTAACCATATTGCTACACTTAGAGGCGCCTCTCTTCTCTTTAAGGCCTCATACACATGGACGTTTTTTGACGCCGGCGTTTTCTGGCGTTTTTTGCAGCTCTCCATGTTAGTCAATGGCCCCATAAAAACGCCAACGTTTTTGAGCTGTAGATGGCGTCGGCGTTAGTGAGTTGAAACTAGAACCCACGGCCAGCACGTTCTGAGGCTGTAACGTTTTGGCATTTTTTGACGCCGACGCCGCAACTAATATTGTACTGGCGTTAACCGGCGTTTTTTTTATGCTTTTAGGTTGAAAAATAGCAGAGGGATGATTTTTTTTTAAAAAAACGCCTATTGACGCCGACGCTCACTAACGCTGATGCATACCACCGAAAAACGCAGATTTTTTTTTTCCTTGACGTCGGGCCAGATGTTTTGTTTATTTTTTAAGAAACGCCCGTGTGTATGAGGCCTTATACTCAGTTGTGACGTGACACTACTTGTATATCAAGTACATCAAGGTTTTGCTGTATCACTTAAAAATTGTTCTATCACCAGCCGATATAACCATGTCTGACTCACCACAGGAAAACCAAAGCCACCTGTGCCACTATATACAGTACACGGCGCGTCCCGATACTTTCTACGTCAGAAAACAAAACAGAATAGTATTTCTCCCAGCAGTGTGATAACTGCCATCTCTACAGAATCTGCAGATACAAAACATTTCCTCATTATTGTGTCAGATGTAATCATCATTTATGACACAAACTGAGCTGTACCCCCGGCCACGTGCAAGTTTTAATTTTTTTTCCCCCCTCGGGATGTTGTATAAAATCAGGTTTCGGCAATTGCATTAAAAAAAAATTTTTTTTAAATCGGCACGTAATAATAACTGGATGTCATTTTGTTATGACATTTCTGCAACTTCTTGTTGACAAAGTAATCTGTTTGCATCTCCTGGAAACTTCCAACTATCTAAGTGTATTCATTATGCTTAATTAGTGTCACGGTTCATCTGTTCCCATCTATTAGTGTCACGGATTCATATGTTGCGCCGTAGCCTCAGGCGCGGTGAATGTAGAATGATAGGAGATATAGACAAGGACCGGTGGAGGACCGGCATTGCCTTGAATGCGGCTGTCAAGATTCAGGAGCTGTGGCCAAATGATGATGGGCTCATCAATATTCACTTTCTGGAAAACTAACTTCTAAATATACTTCTATAGTACGGGGTTCAAATATACCCTCATGGCGGATTGGTGGAGGATACTGGGAAGAGCCTGGGATCCAATTATTTAAAAGGGAACTGTGGGGAAGCGCTTCATATCATAGAGCTTTATAGAAGCGTCCGTTCGCTGAATTCTTTTTAACCAATTCAGCTCCTTAAAGAGGAAGTAAACCCTGATGGGTTTTACTTCCTCTTTATTACCCTGCAATGTAAAAGCATAATGGGCTAGTAGGCATCGCATATTAGCCCATTATGTGGCACTTACCTGCATTGGAAGCCAGCATTGTCCCCGCAGTAGAAAGCATCCATCTTCTGCCCCTCTTCCTTCCGGGGCCGCGATCTCCGCCTCTGTGACTGGCCAGGGTCGCGTGACGTCACTCCCGTGCATGCGCGTGGAAGCCGCCAATCGATGCACAATCTCAGTGTAGGAATGGCACGGAGGTCGTTTCTGCACTGTGCATGTGCCCAATGACGTGGGCACATCACAGTACACTGTATATCTCCTAAACCATGCAGGTTTGGGAGATATGCAGGGAACCTACATAGCCTTATTATAGGCTTACCTGTAGGTTAAATTGGTTGTTAAGGGTTGACAACCACTTTAATGACCAGGCCATTTTTGTCAAACGGCATTGCGCTTCTTTAACTGACAATTGAGCGGTCGTGCGATGTTGTACCCAAACATTTATGTCCTTTTTTCCCACAAATAGCGCTTTCTTTCGGTGGTATTTGATCACCCCTGTGTTTTTTATTTTTTACGCTATAAACAAAAAAATAGCGACAATTTTGAAAAAAACAAAAACTACTATTTTTTACTTTCTGCTATAAAACACCCAATGAAAAAAAATGTAAAAAAAAAAAAAAAAACGAAATTTCTTCATCAGTTTAGGCCAATTTTTATTGTGCTACATATTTTTGATAAAGAAAATCGCAATAAGCGTATATTGATTGGTTTACGCAAAAGTTATAGCATCTACAAACTATGGTATATATATTTATGGACTTTTTTTTTATTATTGTTACACTAACAATGTTGGCGATCAGCGATTTTTAGCAGGACTGTGACATTGCGGCGGACAAATCTGACACTAAGTGACACTTTTTGGGGACCAGTGACAGCAATACAGCAATCAGTGCTAAAAAAAATAAGACGCACTGTCACTATACTGACACTGGCAGGGAAGTCGTTAACATCATGGGAGATCAAAGGGTTAAGTGTTCTCCTAGGGAGTGCTTGCTAACTGTGGGAGAAATGCTGACACTTCTGCTTAGCAGGAACACAAGATTTCCATTCTCCTCTCTGGCAGAACCGCAATCTGCCTGGTTTACATAGGCAGATCACCATTCTGCCTCTCCTCTGAATGATCGGCGGGTCTTGGTTGCCATCTCGGCCTATGGACCCGCTGATTGGCTCCCACTGTGTCCAATCACAGCAGGAGCAGGGCTCCGGCGGCGTGCGCCCTAGAGCAGGAACAAGAAATGACTTACAGGTACGTGGATTTGCGCTAAAGGGCCGCCCTGCTGCGGTACATGTACGCGGGGCAGTCCTTAACCACTTAAGGACTGGAAGGATTTCCAACGTTAAGACCAGAGCACTTTTTGTGATTCGGCACTGCTTCGCTTTAACTGACAATTGCGCAGTCGTGCGACGTTGCACCCAAACGGAATTGACACCCTTTTTCCCCACAAATAGAGCTTTCTTTTGGTGGTATTTGATCCCCTCTGTGCCATTTCTGATCACCGCTATAAACAAAAAAATGTCAACTATTTTGAAAAAATATATATATTTTTTACTTTTTGCTATAATACATATCTAAAAAAAAATATATAAAAAAACAAATGTATTCATCAGTTTTGGCCGATATATTCTTCCTCATATTTGTGGTTTACAAAAAAAAAAAAAAATTCGCAATCGGCATTTATTGATTGGTTTACGCAAAAGTTGCCATGTTTACAAACCATGAGAATTAATTTATGGCGTTTTTACAGTTTTTTTTTACTAGTAATGGCGGTGATCTGCGATTTTTATTGGGACTTTGATATTGCGGCGGACATGTCGGACATTTTTGATACTTTTTCGGGACCAATGATATTTATACAGCGATCAGAAATTGAAATATCCACTGATTACTGTATAAATGTCATTGGCAGTGAAGGGGTTTACCTGCAGGGGGCGATCTTGTGGGTAACTCTGTTCCCTAGGCGTGTTCTAACTGTGAGGGGGCTGGGCTGCCAGAGATCTAACTGATCCCAGTGACAGGGATCAGTAGAATTCTTACATGCCGCCTGACAGAGCGGTGAACCTACGTGTTTACATCAGCGCTTCCATATTTTTCTTCTGTGCCGGACAATCGCGGGTAGCCGGCGGACATCGAGACCACCCGACCCGCGGGCACGCTGCTGGAGAGTGCGGTTACGATTCGCGCTACAGTGCCACTCTGCATCAGTAAATGTACGCGAGCCGCTCCGGAACTGGTTAAAGGATAAGTATGGGGAAAGCTGGCTGCACTTCTGTGACCGGTTTTCAGCAGACAGTGCGCTGAGGCCCGCTGTCGGCTGATGTCACAGAGCTGGTCAAGGCTCAGGAAGGATTGCGATCACATGGTCGAGATTCACCCACATGCCTGGACCGGCACCGGACCAGCCTCTTAGCGAGCCGATGAGAGCCTGACCCAGCAGTTCCCATCCCCTTCACAGCCCAGCGCTCCAGCTGTGAGAACCGAGTGATCGGCGTTGTTTCTCAGTGTTAGAGCCGGCGGGGGATCAGACCGATGCTGCGTCCCCCTAGGTAAGTATGATTCTAGAAAAAAAACACAAATCCCATAATTCTCTTTTAACTGGCGGTCGTGTAACACTGGACCCAAAAAATGACATCTTTATCATTTCCTTTTCACACAAATAGAGCTTTCTTTTGGTGGTATTCGATCACCACTGTTTTTTTTTTTTTGTTTGTTTTTTTTTTTGTCGATATATAAAACAAAAAAAGACAGAAAATTAAAAAAAAAAAAAAGCAAAAACAAAACAAAAAAAATATATATATATATATATATATTTTCTACTTTCGGTTCTAAAACATATCCAATAAAATTAAATTCCGTCGTAAATTTAGGCCAAAATGCACTCTGCTACATGTCTTTAACCATTTCCCGACTGCACGCCTTGAAATGATGGCGACAAAGTGGCTCGATATCATAAATTGCCATCACCTGAGTGAGTGTTGCACGTGTGCTCACTGTGTAGCGGAGGAGCCAATCAGCGGTGGGGAGCGGACTCGATGTCCGCCGGCCACTCGCAATCACTCCCCCGCAGTGACAGAATGGAGGGCCGTGTATGTAAACACGCGGATCTCCATTCTGACAGGGGGAAGGGCTGTGATCGCAGGCTTCCTATATATGGGAGTAACAATCTCTCTCCTCCCCCACTCAGCCCAGCCCCCATACAGTTAGTAACACCTCCCAGGGAACACACTTAAACCTTCGATCGCTCCCTAGTGTTAACCCCTTCCCTTCACATTTACACAGTAATCTGTGCATTTTCATAGCTCTGATCGCTGTATAGATATCAATGGTCCCAAAAAAGTATCAAAAGTATCCGACATGTCCACCGCAATGTTGCAGTACCGTTAAAAATCTCAGATCACTGCCATTACTAGTAAAAAAAAAAAAATAAGTAAAAAACGCCATAGATGAATTTTCATCGCTCAGAAACGCTGCAACTTTTGCACAAACCAATCAATATACGTCCATTGTGATTTTTTTTTTTACCAAAAATATGAGGAAGTTATATATATATATATATATATATATATATATATATCGGCCAAAACTGATGAATAAATTCCTTTTTTTATATTTTTTTTTTGGATTTGTATTTTAGCAAAAAGTAAGAAATATTGTTTCTTTTTTTTTTCAAAATTGTCGCTATTTGTTTGTTTATAGCGGCGATCAGAAATGACGCAGAGGGGATCAAACACCACCAAAAGAAAGCTCTATTTGTGAGGGAAAAGGGACGCCAATTTCGTTTGGGTACAACGTCGCACGTCTGCGCAATTGTCAATTAAAGTGACGCAGTGCAGAATCGCAAAAAGTGCTCTGGTCCTAAAGGGGGAAATCCTTCCGGGGCTGAAGTGGTTAAGAAAAAAACCCAATAAGTGTATATTAACCATTTGTACCCCGGGACAATTCTGACACTTCGCTCCTACATGTAAAAATCTACTTTTGTTGCTAGAAAATTACTGAGAACCCCCAAAACATTATATATATTTTTTTTTTTAGCAGAGGCCATATAGAATAAAATGGCGTCATCGCTATTTTCTATGTCACACGGGGTATTTGCGCAAGAGTTTTTCAAACGCAATTTTTAGGAAAAAACACTTTCATGAATTAAATCAAAACACTAAAAAGTTAGACCATTTTTTTTTTTGTATAAATGTGAAAGATGATGTGATGTCCAGTAAATAGATACCCAACATGTCAAGCTTCAAAACTGCGCCTGCCCGTGGAATGGCGGCAAACTACGGCGCTTAAAATTCCCCATAGGCGATGCTTTAACCACTTCCCGACCACCCGCCGCACATATACTGCGGCAAGGTGGCCGGATAGTGCGAACCACCCCAGCTGTATGTCGGTTTGTGCATGTGGCATAGCGGGCGCACTGCTGGAGCTCGCCCATGGGTCCAGGGAACTCGATGTCCGATGGCGACCCACGATCGCCGTGTACAGAGGCAGAACGGGGATCTGCCTTTGTAATCAAGGCGGATCCCCATTCTGCCAGATGACATGTCTGAGATCTTCTGCTCCCAGTCATCGGGAACAGCGACCTCTGTCATGTCCCCCTTACAGTTAGAACACACCCAGGGAATACAGTTAACCCCTTGATAGCCCCCTAGTGTTAACCCCTTCCCTGCCAGTGTCATGTATACATTGATCAGTGCATTTTTATACCGCTGATCAATGTAATAATGTCACTGGTCCCCAAAAAGTGTAATTTGGGGTCAGATTTGTCCGCCGAAAAGTCACAGTCCTGCTAAAAATCACAGATCGCCGCCATTACCAGTAAAAACAATAAAAAAATCATGAATGAATCATTCACAATGAGCTACAAAGCCATCCACAAACTCTGCTCCCAGCTACATCACCAGCTTAGTCTCAAAATACCAACCTAACCGTCCTCTTTGCTCCTCCCAAGACTCTCATACTCGCCTCCAAGACTTCTCCCAAGCCTCTCCCATCCTCTGGAACTCCCTACCCCAATCTGTCAGACTGTCCCCAAATCTATCCACTTTAAGACGATCCGTGAAAACGTTTCTCTTTAGGGAAGCCTATCCTGCCGCCACCTAACAACTACACTCCTTATTTTCTCAATCAGCTCATCCCCCACAGTTATTGCTCTTTCATATCATTTAACCCTCCCTCCTAGATTGTAAGCTCTAACGAGCAGGGCCCTCTGATTCCTCCTGTATTGAATTGTATTGTAATTGTACTGTCTGCCCTAATATTGTTCTCTTTGCAAAAGTGCCTAGCAGAATTTCACCTATCTAAACCCCTGTCAGACTGTCTAACCCCATCCCTCAAGGTCTCCTACCCTCTCCGAACCCTCTTCAGAACCTCCGCTCATACTCTCAGAACCCTCCTCGTTTCTCCTGCCAATCCAACCATAAAACTCTGATTCGACCACTACATCGACCCTCGTCTCAAACACCTACCGAAACATCGAGTAACACTTACTAAGTAAGTACTAAAAAAATAACAAAAATGACCATTACCGCCGCTAGACACTAAAAATCGTCCTGACACTGAAAAGCCGCCTGTTTAGACTGG
>BLSH010398221.1:900888-911899 GCA_018402905.1 Glandirana rugosa | reverse complement strand
TTCCCTCACTTTCAATATAAATATAATATACTGTATAGTGTGATAATGTTAAACAGGACAAATAAAGAGGGTGAATCTCTAACGGGGGCACAGACAGTAATAAAATCCTGGCAGGAGTTCTAATCCCTCTCCACTCTAAAGCTAACAAAAGGTTTGTCTTTAGTTATACTTTAAAGGGATTGTAAAGTCTTGTTTGTTTTTTTTTTCTTCATTAAAATAACAAACATGTTATAATTACCTGCTCTGTGCAATGGTTTTGCACAGAGCAGCCCCGATCCTTCTCTTCTCAGGTCCCCCACCATCTCTCCTGGCTCCTCTCCTCCACTGAGAGCCCCCATAGCATACTGCTTGCTATGCGGGCACTTATGTGTGCTCGCTCCCGAGCCTCACTTTGCGTGTCCATAAGAACAGGACTCGGCCCTGCCCCCACTTCCTCCTCACTGGCTGTGATTGACAGCAGCAGGGACCAATGGCAATGCTGTGTCTGAAACAATGAGGAGGGAGAGAGCCTCGGCTCTTGTGCACATCAATGGATCGAGATGGAGCTCTGGTAAGTATTTAAGGGGCTGCAGGGAGAGTCGCCTTTACAACCACTTTAATTCTGACACATTGACTGACCACACATGTCAAAGGCAAGATTGTAACTATTTTTTATGGTATACTTGTATAATCTATAGCTGAGATATATGCATTATATGAACAGATGTACTATTGTAATACTATGCTTTGTTTCATTTGCACAACTATTGCACAATTGAAAACCAATAAACATCATTAAAAAAAAAGAAAAGAAAGGGAAAAGTGTATGGGATACTCCAGACCAGAAAGAAGGGTATTTACAGTAAGTCAAACTTGTTAAATAAAGCCATATGGAGATATTATTATTTCATTATTATTATTATTTCAGGTACTTATATAGTATTCATATTCATACATATACTAGGGCCAATTTAGACAGGAGCCAATTAACCTACCAGCATGTCTTTGGAATGTGGGAGGAAACCGCAGTACACAGAGGAAACCCACGCAGGCACAGAGAGAACATGCAAACTCCAGGCAGGTAGTGTCGTTGGAATTTGAACCAGCGACCCTATTGCTGCCAGGCGAAAGTGCTAACCAGTACACCACTGTGCCGCCCAAACTGAATTATATGCACCACCTAACAACTACACTCCTTATTTTCTCAATCAGCTCATCCCTCACAGTTATTGCCCTTCTATATCATTTAACCCTCCCTCCTAGATTGTAAGCTCTAACGAGCAGGGCCCTCTGATTCCTCCTGTATTGAATTGTATTGTAATTGTACTGTCTGCCCTAATATTGTAAAGCCCTTCGCAAACTGTTGGCGCTATATAAATCCTGTATAATAATAATAAAATAAATAAATAAAAGTCCCTAAATCTATCCCATAATTTGGAGACAAGATAAATTTTGCGCAAACCAATCAATATACGCTTATTGAGATTTTTTTTTTTACCATAAATATGTAGAAGAATACATATCGACCTAAACTGAGGAATACATTTGTGGGTTTTTTTATTTTATTTTTTGGATATGTATTACAGCAGAAAGTATAAAAAATAGCGTTCTTTTCAAAATGATCCCTCTTTTTGTTTATAGCACAAAAAATAAAAACCACAGAGTAGATCAAATACCACCAAAAAAAATCTCTATTAGTGGGGAGAAAGGGACATCAATTTTGTTTAGGTACAATTTTGCATGACCGCACAATTGTCAGTTAAAGCGACACAAAAAAATGGCCTGGTCATTAAGGGGGGAAATCCTTCCGCTCCTTAAGTGGTTAAACACCTTTACAGGTCACCGGTTTAGACTGCCACAGGAGGTCTGGGGCTAGAAGTATTGCTCTCGCTTGGACGTTTGTGACAATACCTCCCATGTGTGGTGCAATCACCGTTTACATATGTGTGCGGGAGTAAAGCATGCGTTCGCATTTGTGGAGGGTATGACAGTGGGCAGTTGGTACAGGAAAGGAGTGTGGAGGGTATGACAGTGGGCAGTTGGTACAGGAGAGGAGTGTGGAGGGTATGACAGTGGGCGGTATGTACAGGGGAGTAGTGTGGAGGGTATGACAGTAGGCAGAATGTACAGGAGAGGAGTGTATGACAGTGGGCAGTATGTACTGGAGGGGAGTGTGGAGGGCATGACAGTGGGCAGTATGTACAGGAGGGGAGTGTGGAGGGTATGACATTGGGCAGTATGTACAGGAGGGGAGTGTGGAGGGCATGACAGTGGGCAGTATGTACAGGAGGGGAGTGTGGTGGGTATGACAGTGGGCAGTATGTACAGGAGGGGAGTGTGGAGGGTATGACAGTGGGAAGTATGTACAGGAGGGGAGTGTGGAGGGCATGAAAGTGGGTAGTTGATACAGGGGAGGAGTGTGGAGGGTATGACAGTGGGCGGTATGTACAGGAGAGGAGTGTATGACAGTGGGCAGTATGTACAAGTGAAGAGTGTGGAGGGTATGGCAAAAAGTGGTACTGTATGTGCAAGAAAAAAGTCAGGATTGAAACAGGCAAAAAAAATAAATGCATTTTTGCTTGCACATGATTGGATGAGAGAAATCAGCAGAGCTTCGTCTCATTTCAGAGCTTCCCCTCAGATCTAGAGCAACTGCATACCTCCCAACCGTCCCCGATTCGCTGGGACCATCCCGGAAATTGGTCCCTGTGCCAGGGTCTCAGCAAATCAGGGCTGAGTCCCGGAATGCCCGTGGCATGTGCGGGCCATCTCGATTCCCACAAGCTGCGAGCTACACATTACCAGGCAGCCGGCATCTCTCCCCGGCGCACAGTGCAGATTGGAGTGCACTGAATCAGCCCCTCCTCCTCCTGAGTATGGGCTGATCTGAGGGAGGATTGCCACAGCAGCATAGGCTCCTGACAGTCCTGCCAGTGCAGGAAGAAGTGTGTGTTCATACCTCCAGCCGCCCACCAGCAGACCCCCCCCCCCCCCTTCTCTGAAAGTGCTCTCGCCACTCTCCTGAGTCCCACTCCCCGCTCCCGCAACTTAAAGGGCTCTCTCTCTCTTCTGCCAACAACACCTACCACCACCAACCCTTCCCATCTGCATTTTGTGCATTACACACTCCTGTTCCCTGCATTCTGTGCATTACACACTCCTGTTCCCTGCATTCTGTGCATTACACACTCCTGTCCCCTGCATCCTGTGCATTACACACTCATGTCCCCTGCATTCTGTGTATTACACACTCATGTCCCCTGCATTCTGTGTATTACACACTCCTGACCATTGCATTCTGTGCATTACACACTCCTGACCATTGCATTCTGTACATTACACACCCCTGTCCCCTGCATTCTGTACATTACACAGCTCTGTCCCCTGCATTCTGTACATTACACACTCCTGTCCCCTGCATTCTGTACATTACATACTCCTGTCCCCTGCATTCTGTACATTACACACTCCTGTCCCCGGCATTCTGTACTCCTGGACTCTGCTCTCTCTGTGTCATGTACTCCTAAACTCAGCACTGACTACAGGCCTCTGCATTACATAATTCTGATTCTTGAACACATTGCATTACACACCCTGACCCCTGCACTCTGTTATGTATCCTAAACCCGACACCTACTTCAGCACTCCTCAACCCCTGTGCTCTGCTTAACACCCCTGCACTATATACACATATAATACTGCACATTACATACTTCTCACCAAAGTCCTCATTGTCTCAACAGTTGCTGGTTGCTATGCAGTCCCTGACTAATTTAATTACGGTGTTCTTTAAGGTAGGCTCAGACAAAGCAATCAAAGCATATTTTATAGGTACAAGGAAGCCTGGTTTTTGTTTAACCAAATCTCTTAAGCCCCTCCCACTGCTAAGCACTTGGCCACGCTCTTATCAATACCAAGTCATTGATATTGATTTAAAGCAGCTGTGCAGAGTAAAGGAAAACATGGCCCGTTGGAGGTACTTGAGGACCACTTCTCTAAACTAGTGCCTGCATATGCTAAAAACACATCGGAAAAGGAGGACAGCAGAACACATTTGAAGCTCTCTGACAGAGATAAATGTACTGCGGGATCATTTTTAAATGTTATAAAATGTACAGCTTCCTAAATTAGTGCAGAACTGAATCAGCACTTCTGTGACCTCAGCAAAAAATGAACTTCTCTAAACTGTCACCCCATGCTGCTTCTATCCAAGGCCAATCCACAAAGATGCATGCGAATTGTAAAACCTGGAAGCCTGAACATTGGAGAAAAATTTAAGTTTGCTGAATAATTTCTCTGTATATACCACATCTGGAAGGGTTTATGCTTTCAATTAAAGGATGCCTTTAAAGCACCATGTCTGTTGCTGTGAAAGGGGACCTATTCTGTGGAAGTCGAGACTATATGTGTGGACAGCGCATTATTCATCTCATAGCACTGGGAGGTATCATCCCTAGCAATATAGGAGTAGAGGAAAATACAATGTGGGACTTTGAATATACCTTTAATGATATAGCAGACCCAAATGAGAATATAGATCTCTACATGTGGGGCACCGGATGCATGGATTCCCATTGGGTTTTTTGAAGCACGTTATTAGAGCCAGAGGCTCTAACTGGTTTCAAAAAAGGGTGGGCTTGGGGGCCCCGAGCCCACCCAGCTGTGTGACAATAGCAAATGAATATTTGTCACACTGATTCTCCTCCCGGCCAATCAGGAAGCAGGTCCTGAGACCCATCACCTGATTGGCTGAAAGGACAGGTGATCCTATTGGACGCCAAAAGGAGAGAGGAGACGCAAGGCGGAAGGCGCCATGATGCAGGAGACGTAATCAAAGGCACTGACCGCAGGAGCGCTGCCTGCCCACGACCTAAATTGGGTAAGTGCGGGGGCTTGATGACCGACCAACTGACTGACCCCCATGGGCAGGGATGTGGGTGACCTGACTGACCGACAGCGTGGGGGGAGGGGGGTGCCGCCAGGCGACCAGGGGGTGGGGGGTTGTTTGCGCCCCCCCCCAAAGATAAAAACCACCAGCTGGCACTGTAATATAGCGTAAAACATTCAAGCTTTATTACAGCATATTAGAAGCACACAAGTTAAAACCATTAAAGACATCAGTTTGTACTAGTTTACAATAAAAAAAAAAAAAAAATGTTATCAGACATCCTATACAAATCTTACAAACTTTATCAGCTGTCGGCTGGTGTCACTGAGCCGTCCAGGCTCAGGAAAGATTGCAACCATATGCACGAGATGCGCCCACATGCCTGGCCGGCACCTGGCTTAGCGAGCAGATGAGAGCCTGAGCTGGCCACTCCCGCCCCTTCCACAGCCTGGCGCTCCAGCTGTGAGAACTGAGCGATTGGCGGTGTTTCATCACTCTGTTCTCAGTGTTAGCGATGTCGGGGGATAGATGCAGCATCAGACTGATGCTGCCTCCACCTAGGTACATATGATTCTAGAAAAACCACAAACTCCATAGTTCTCTTTTAACTGAAGCCCGCTGTCAGCTGACGTCACAGAGTCAGTCCAGGCTTGGGAAAGATCGCAACCATATGCTCGGGATCCGTCCACATGCCTGCAACAGCACACGGCTGAGCCTCTCAGCAAGCCGTTGAGAGCCTAAGCCGGCCACTCCCTTCCCCTCCACAGCCCAGAGCTCCAGTGAGGGGCAGAGTTGAGAGTGGGTGACTGGCAGACAGTCACCAGCTCTCTGCTCACAGAGCTCTGAGAACCCAGCAATCGTCGGTGTTTGATTTGTCGGTTCTCAGTGTTTGAGCCGGTGGGGGACAGCTAGGTAAGTGTGATTAAAAAAAATAAAATAAAAGCAAATCCCATACTTATCTTTTAAGATAATTTATTAAGGAGTTTGGCTCTTTTTTCCCCCTCCTTCTCCTTCTCCTCTCTTTTCAAAGTGGGTATAGGGTGTCTGATAACATTTCTTTCTTGATTTTTCATGTAATTTTGTATATGTGTATAGATTTATCATATACAGGATTATATATTCAATTATTTATATATTGTATATTGTTTCAGCATTTTTGCATTTGAGATCTTAGGTTCTAATGAAGCAGGGGCTCCTGCGAAACACGTCAACCTTTACATGTTTCTCCCAAGGCCAACTTATACACACTAACATATGTACAGATTACCAACAATGTATCTTTGGGTATTACAAACTATTATATGATGGTGCTTTAAATCAGGGGTCGCCAACCTACGGCCTACGGGCCACAACTGGCCCTCTGCCGATAAATGTCTGGCCTATCGGTGAGAAGTCATGACATAATTTCCAGTTTACAGAAGACTTAAAGGCGCCAAATTAAAAAAAACATTCAAACAGAATTCAAAAACGCAGATTTTGGCTTTTTGAATACTTTTAAGTGCAAAGGAGGGATTTGGGGGTCTTATGGACCCCAAATCCCTCCATAAAGAGTACCTGTCACAAGGGAAGTTTACATTTTTTCTGACAGCAATAAAAGCAATAAGAAAAGATTTTTTTGATGGGACAGTGTAACAATAAAAAAAATTAAATAAATAAGAAAACAAACATTAAAAGCATCCCATCCCACCGTGCTCATGCGCAGAAGCGAACGCATATGTAAATCAGGATCGCAAATGTAAACCGTGTTCAAACCACACGTGAGATATTGCATAGAGCGAGAGCAATAATTCAGCAAAAAGCCAGCCAAGTGGTACTAACAAGGAAGAGCTGGAAGAAAATTTTCCAACTACAGGCAGTCCCCTAGTTATGAAAATCCGACTTATGAACGACTCCTACTTACAAACAGAGGGAGACAACAGGAAGTGAGAGGAAATCTCTCCCTAGGAAGGGAAATTCACTCCTGTAAGAGTTATTATGGGAAAAAGGTGTCTCCACTGATGCTTTATCACCAATACTTGTTTCCACAACAACCCAAAATTTTCAAAATCCAATTATCATTGGGACAGGAAGTGAGGTGAAATCTTCTGAACAGAAATATAGACAGCAAAATAAACATTACAGGGGTGTTAACCCTTCCCTATGCTATCCAAAAAGCTTAAAAATATTTGTTTTGGCTGAAGCTACACTTAAAAAATGTCCCTGTTCCGACTTACAAACAAATTCGACTTATGAACAAACCTACAGTCCCTATCTTGTTTGTAACCCGGGGACCGCCTGTAATTAGGTTAATTGGCAACAGGTCAGTAACATGAATGGGTATAAAAAGAGCATCTTAGAGAGTCAGAAGATGGGCTGAGGTTCACCAATCCATGAAAAGCTGAGTCTAAAAATTGTCGAAGAATTTCGGAATACCGTTCCTCAACATAAAATTGCAAAGACTAAATTTATCATTATATACTGTACATAATATCATCAAAATATTCTGAGAATTTAGGAGGAAAGGGAACAGGGCCGAAAAACAATATTAAATGCCCATAGTCTTCGGGCCCTCAGGCAGCACTGCATTAATAACAAGCATGATTCTGTGATGGACATCACTGCATGGGCACAGGAATACTTCCACAAATCACTGTCTGAGAAAACAGCTCACCGTGCCGTCCAAAAATGCAAGGTTAAGCTCTATGGGCCAAAGCTCATTTAAAATGGTCTGTTGCAAAAGTGGAAAGCCGTTCTCTGGGGCAAAGCTCATTTAAAATTGTTCTGTGGTCAGACAAATGGAAATTTGACATTTTTTTTGGCAACCATGGGCACCGCGTCCTCCAAATTAAAGAAGAGAGGGATCATCCGGCTTGTTATGAGCACCAAGTTCAAAAGCCAGCATCTCTGATGGTATGGGTGTGCATTAGTGTGTATGGAATGGGCAGGTTGCACCATCAATCCTCAAAGATATATTCAGGTTTTAGAGAAGCATATGCTCCCATCCAGACGACATCTTTTTCAGGGAAGGCCTTGCATATTTCAGCGGGACAATGCTAAACTGCATCTATGACAACAGCATGGCTTTGTAGTAGAAGAGTTTGGGTGCTTATCTAGCCTGCCTGCAGTCCAGACCTTTCACCAATTAAAGGAAAAATAAGACAAAGAAGACCCAGCATTGTCTAGCAGTTAGAATCCTATATCAGGCAAAACTGGGACAACTTTCCTCCCAAAACTCCAGCAACTGATCTCAGTTTCCAGATCTTTACAGACTGTTATAGAAGAGGGTGCTCTACGCCATGCTAAACATGGCCCCACCACAATTTTTTTGAGACGTGTTGCTGCCATCAATTTCACAATTACCTTATATTATTCTTAAAATGGTAAATTTCCTCAGATTTGATACATTTTCTATTGTGAATAAAATCTGGGCTTATGTGATTTGCAGATCATTGCATTCCATTTGTATGTAGATTTTACTCAGCACCCCACGTTTTTGGGAATTGGAGTTATATATTCATTTTATTTTTTCTATACGGTCCTCTAAAAAATATTTTCCATCTGGTGTCTCTGCTATTTTGTCCATGCCTTGTGAGTTTATACTGTAGGGTTAAGCAGAAGGCATTTCAGAGGCAGCTTTCAAGGACAATGAAATATTCATTAGTAATTTGTGGTCCATATATGCTTAGTGGAAGTGACAGCAGAAGGCCTGGTAGGAGGCATGCAGAGTGGATCTTCCTTTCCTTCTCTCACAGCAATTTAACATTTCCTTGTGACTAATGTGGTTTGCCATAAGACTTGGTTTTAACTCTTGTTCGGTGACTAGTCAAGCCCTGGGTATTGCTTTATTCCAATTATTCTGTGTAGGGAGGTAAGAAAATGAGGGTCTGTGATCAGGAGTAGATGGGAGTAACTACGTTGTAGTCTACTGATCAGGGTCACAAGGAATGGGGTCCCTGTATTGTCCCATGCTGCCCTGCTCAGCAATAGAGCAGCCATTTTGTTGTTGATATTTAATACTGCACACCTTTAGTTATTTCCTATCATCACTTCTGTAATGGGTCATTGTCCTAACAACAGAATATCAGGGACTCCAGGGTGTCATTGGTATCAGTGGGAGGAAGAGTGCCCCATCATTGGTGTCAGTGGGAGGAATAGTGCCCCATCATTGGTATCAGTGGGAGCAATAGTGCCCCATCATTGGTATCAGTGGGAGCAATAGTGCCCCATCATTGGTATCAGTGGGAGCAATAGTGCCCCATCATTAGTATCAGTGGGAGCAATAGTGCCCCATCATTGGTATCAGTGGGAGCAATAGTGCCCTATTATTGGTATCAGTGGGAGGAATAGTGTCCCATCATTGGTATCAGTGGGAGGAATAGTGCCCCATAATTGGTATCAGTGGGAGGAATAGTGGCCCATTATTGGTAACAGTGGGAGGAATAGTGGCCCATTATTGGTAACAGTGGGAGGAAAAAGTGACCAATCATTGGTATTAGTGGGAGGAATAGTGCCCCATCATTGGTGTCCGTAGGAGGAATGTTGCTCCATCATTGGTATGAGTGGAAGGAATAGTGCCCCATCATTGGTACCAGTGGGAGCAATAGTGCCCTATTATTGGTATCATTGGGAGGAATAGTACCCCATCATTGGTGTCGGTGGGAGCAATAGTGCCCCATCATTGGTATCAGTGGGCGGAATAGTGCCCCATCATTGGTATCAGTGGGAGGAATAGTGCCCCATCATTGGTGTCAGTGGGAGGAATAGTGCCCCATCATTGGTGTCATTGGGAGAGATAGTGCCCTGTTGGTGTCAGTGGAAGGAATAGTCCCTAGTAGCAATAGGAGGAATAGTGTCCCAGGAGCCGGAGCACAGGGCAACATCTGACCCCTGAGCTGCAGTTTAGAGATCACTGCCCTATACAATCTGACTGACAATCTCCTTAAATCTATGATCAACTATGTAGTGCGAGGGTCCGCTGATTTCATACTAATTGAATGAAAATAGTTTCATTTTGTCCTCATATTACATAATTTTTCATAAAAATAAATATGATTGTATAGATGCCTTACAATTTGATTATATAAATATACAGCACGTTTTAAACTTTTAATTGCAGCATTCATCTTGATCACAATGTCAGTGCTCCTAATGGACATCCTGGGACCCCGGGGTCCAGTACCAGAAGCTAAAAGGATGAACAACCTTGTGAAGTTTACATGTATAAAAAAAAAAAAGAAAAGGCAGAAGAAATGAGTTTTGGAATTTAAATGTCATTCCTGGCTGTGAGGAAGAGCTGAAGGCACAGGGAGGAAAGAAATGGTATGTGACATGCATGTCTAAAGGCGGCATTTGAAATATAGGAGAACAGCGAAAGCGTGCAAAGTCAAGAGGTCAATTAGAAGAACTTTGCTAAAATAGGAAATTCCAGCCTAAACCAAATTGTTTCCCTTCAGAGCCTCAACTATGCCTGCAATACTGTATATGGGTCATCAGCCAAATAAAGCTTTCAGAAGACAGAAGAATTACACACAAGGAACACATACAGTATGTGTCAGGGACGTGCTGCACGTGGCACAGCTGAAGATCCGAGGCAAAAGCACAGGCGCGGCCCCAGGGGTGCCCATCTTGCTGGGCTCAGGCGCACGAACAGTCACACATGCATGAAGATGCGGACGTCTATGCGCATGTATTAGCCATTGGCACTGACGCCAAATGCCCAATATAAGTGCAGCAACTACACTAGTCCATTGCAGTCTGATCTGCAGCTGTACCCGTGTTCCTGAATCGGATTCTGCTGACTTCTGTGTTTCACCCAGCTTGCTCCTGACTTTGCTTGAAGGCTACCAGCCCTGACTTTGGCTTGTCTCTGGACCTTGCTCTGCTGTCTGTCGATCTTGGGATTGCATGCACAAGTATCTTGTAGTGTATACAAGAAGTGCAACCCACGCAATGAGTTTCAAGCAGATCTCCGTCAGGTGAAAAAAAAAGAAAAAGACCTTTAAATCTAAGTAACCACTTCCGGACCATCGGCGTGCCTGTACATTGCTGCACTTCAAGTTGTTTTTTTTGTATTTTTTTAGAACCCTCAGTCAGCATTCTTATAAAAGCAATCCTAGCAGCTAGCTAGCTGCTGGATTGCTTTTACAAACAGCCAGGGGGGGGGGG
>BLSH010398221.1:797204-886367 GCA_018402905.1 Glandirana rugosa | reverse complement strand
CTTGTCCTCATCAACATGGGGACAAGGTGCTTTGGGGTGGGGGGCGCAGAGCCCCCCCTGCCCCAAAGCACCCATACTCCCCATGTTGAGGGCACGCGGCCTGGTATGGTCCAGGAGGGAGGGGGCCGCTCGCTCGTCCCCACCCCCTTTCCTGGCCTGCCGGGTTGCGTGCTCGGATAAGGGTCTGGTATGGATTTTTGGGGGGACCCCACGCCGTTTTTTTCGGCATGGGGTTCCCCTTAAAATCCATACCAGACCAAAGGGCCTGGTATGCTCCTGGAGGGGGACCCCATGCCAGTTTTTTCTTTGAAAATTTGGCGTGGAGTTCCCCTTCAAGATCCCCAGAGCACAAAGTGCCTGGCATTGTCGGGATCAAAGTCGGATCCCTGTTCACAGACAAACGGTCCGACTTTGACCCTATGTAGGACCGCAAATCGTACAGCAAAGTAGGATCAAAGTCGGTCCGTTTTTTTGTCGGATAGTGTGAACCCAGCCTAAGAGGAATATCAGCTTTATCGGCAAGCTGTGCAAAAGTACTTCTGGAGACACTTTGCAGAACTACAAGGTGGAGCTCTCTTGTCACGTTTTTGGGATTATGCTCGATATGTGCAAAGAGAGATCACACAAATACTTAAAAATATAAAACATTTATTACAAAGTAATGACAGATACAGATAAAGATAAAGAAAATATCAAGAATACTTAACTAAAGGTGCTGGTCTCCCTAGCCATGGAGTCTCTGACATGGCACAGGTGACCAAGACCAGACACGTGCCTCATGGCTGTTCTGGGTGAGACTAACTTATACAAGTTTGGGCTGTGGTATTAAGCTTGTGTGTAAGGAAAAGGACCACCCCCAGCCAACACCCTGGTAAGCAACAATATGACCTTTACATTCCTGAGGAGAGGGGGCTAGCTTGACCATATACGGCAGTTCAAATGCCAATAAGTTGAGTCATGCAAGGTAACCAGGATATTAGAGGCTATAATAGATATTTGTGAGGCCAACCTTAATGAGGAATAAGAAATATGCAATTTCCCCAACACTCCACCCCCTGGCTCTCAAATCATATAATGCCTCCAACTGTGCATAAACACAACAACAATATTAGAAGGAAAGCACCTGATTATTGTAAACAAAAAGAATAATTCTCCCACCCCCCGGTTTACCTTAAATGAAAAAGGGGGATCTAAAGTGTATCTCATCTAAAGTGTAGATACCTACTTTCCTTTCGCTGTCTGATTTACCTGCACAGAACATCTCATTCGGCTATGTTAGGGCTGAAAAATATAAAAATATCCAAACTTAAAAACTATATGTTGGACTAACAGAAGAACACCAAACTTCTCCTTTCGAAAGCACAGGAGCAAGTATGAACATCAAACTTTCCTTTCCAAGAGTTTGAAAGTTTAGAAACTTGTCAAAGTCCTCCATACCTGGTGATGGACAGCAGAGTCTTAGACATCCGGTGATCAGATCGCAGCTGCACCACAACAATTGCAACGCTGTAAAACTGAAAGAACTGTAGAATACAAAGTCCATATCCTCCGGAATATTGCAGCTCACAAGTCATCGACGTGCAGGCACATAATATTACAGACAGTTCAAGCACTTGACCATCAGAGCAGACAAAACAGTTCAGGTACTTCACGATCAGATTCAGGTACTTGACCATGACAGCGGATGGAACAGTTCAGGTATTCAACCATCAGAAGAGGTGTAACTTGCACCAACAGTTCAGCTGCTGATCATTGGCAAAGTCTTTATAGACAGTTGCTGCTGTCAAATGTGTTTGTCTCCTTTCTCCAATATGCTTGTGGTTGATGTCAAGGCAGGTGTGTTACCAAGACTGCCAGTCCAACCTTCCATATTTAACAATAATGCCCATATAGCCCATTATGGATGTAGATTTCTGAACAGTTAAATCCCCAATTCCTAGTGACCTGGCCTAACACTTAAAGGAAAAACTCAGCTTTTATCTAAACTTAGCAATTTCCAACCATAGGCCCAACTTCAAACCACTTAATGTGTGTATATTTCCTCTGTGTACTCTAGTTTCCTCCCACACTCTAAAAACTTTCTGGCAGGCTAACTGGCTCTTGTCTACACTGACCCCACTTCTGGTACCACATCTCTTGTCACGTTTTTGGGATTATGTTCGATATGTGCAAAGAGAGATCACACAAATACTTAAAAATATATCATTCATTACAAATTAATGATAGATACAGATAAAGATAAAGAAAATATCAAGAATACTTAACTAAAGGTGCTTGTTTCCCTAGCCATGGAGTCTCTGACATGGCACAGGTGACCAGGACCAGACACGTGCCTCATGGCTGTTCTGGGTGAGACTAACTTATACAAGTTTGGGCTGTGGTATTAAGCTTGTGTGTAAGGAAAAGGACCACCCCCAGCCAACACCCTGGTAAGCAACAATATGACCTTTACATTCCTGAGGAGAGGGGGCTAGCTTGACCATATAAGGCAGTTCAAATGCCAATAAGTTGAGTCATGCAAGGTAACCAGGATATTAGAGGCTATAATAGATATTTGTGAGGCCAACCTTAATGAGGAATATGAAATATGCAATTTCCCCAAACAGGAGCACACCTAACACGTTCCTTCATCATAAACTGTACAACATACAGTATTTGGCTCTGATGATTTGATTAGGACCTCAGTAATCTTGGCTGCTATCTCATTAAATTGCTTACCCCATAATTTTCTGTGTGACTTGTCATATTTTCCCTCCTTCGTTATCAATGTTAATGTGTCTCATAGAATGCTGACATGAAGACAGCCAGGAATATAGAAGGCTGTTACCTTATACTTAGCAGAATATGGAGGTGGTATCAAAAAGTTTCAAGACTACTTTTGTAACACGCCAACAGATGGCAGCGCAAGGCTGCAAACATGTCACAGGGAGCACCAACCTTCATAAGTCAGTGTACCAAAAGACATTGTCCTGTGCACATAGGGAGCAGTGCAACTGCATTACCACGTCTTCCATTTCATCATGGACAGCAAGTTAGAAAAAAGAGCAAACGTGAAATTCTGCGTGAAACTGGGCAAATCTGCCACAGTGATGTTTGACATGATTCTGCAAGTTTAAGGCAATGCTGCCTGCAAGGAGTCATTTGAGCTGTTTTGAGAGGCACGCGCAATTGTTCTCCGCCGATCATGCGCAAGTTGCCGAATAGTTTTGACAAGGGGGGGTTGAGCTTGTTGAGTCTTCTTGATCTCTCATCATCGTCCAGTGATGTTCTTCACATTTTTCAATTTCATGTTTGAGCTCTAAATTGCTGTCCATGATGAAATTGCAGACGTCGTCAGAATAGCACCAATTGCACAGCTCCCGATGTACACAGGACAATGTCTTTTGGTACACTGACTTATGAAGGTCAGTGCTCCTGAGTCCCTGTGTGTGCAGCCTTGTGCTGCCATCTGTTAGCGTCTGTTTTTGATACCACCTCGTATTCCTTTCCTGACTCCTCCTCATATCAGCTATGCGGGCCCTCCCTATTAGTTGTCAAAAGTTATTGTGATGAAACATTAGGGACTTTGTGCTTTTAGGGGCTACTAAGGAGTGTCCTAAGTGGGTCAGTAGGGTGGAGCTGATCCATAGTAAGTTGACATGAGGAGCCGCCAGGAAAGGAAAAAAGTGCAACAAAGATTAGCACAATGAGGTTACAATACCCAGGTATAAAATAATCTCAGTTTAGACCTTCGGGATGTAAGGTTTATCCACCACATCTACCATTTACAATCACCCCCTATAACAGTGGTTCTCAACTCCTGTGCTCGGGACCCACCAACAGGCCAGATTTTAAGTATTACCTTGGGGAGATGCAGAATACTGCAATCACTGAGCAGCAAATTATATCACCTGTGATGTATTTCAGTTATCCTGCAAACCTGGCTTGTTAGTGGGTCCCGAGGACAGGAGTTGAGAACCACTGCCCTATAAACTATGAATGATGATTGACGAATATAGTGTTATTTCATCTGATGTCAGGTCCCCAAATTTAGATGTATACACTTCTACATAAAGGAAGCACTTGGCTCAAAAAAAAAAAAAACACACCAGGGAAAAGGTCCCACCCTTTTGCTGCCTTAAAAAGGTATGTTGTATCTCCATTGTTGGGAGAATGGAAACAGACTTCACTAGATAGTCCCTCAGACTAATATTGCAGCAGAAACCTGGATAGGAGTAAACTAACAGCGAAATATCAGAGCATGCCTTGTGCTACTTGTTTGTCACCCTGAACACCAATCTATTTTGATTTTAGTTGAACCACAGTTAAACTTGGACATAATCTCTTGCTGTTGGATTTCAATCTGTGTGTAATGGAGAGTTAGTCCCTAGTTTTGCCTGCCCATTTTTCTGGCTGCCCCTACCCATCTTTGTAGGATGCATTTTGAGGAAGAGGTCAGCTAAGAAAGGTTGGAGTGGGAAGTGGGTCCATTGGCTCATGTAGAGGGACATCTTAACATTTCTTCTCTTAAAGTGCAACCCTTAACTATGAGAAACATTGAATCATCCCTACTAGTCTAGCAAAGAGAAGGCATTATAAAAAGGAGGGACAATTGAAGCACCTAACTGGCAGTAAGGTCTGGAAATAAGTGATGGAAAATTGCACTACTGCTTACTGCCGATTCTTTGAAACCTGTACATAGTTCTTATTGCTAGTACATTATAACAAAAAAAAATTATGATATCCAACTGGACATTCCATAATTGTGTGGGAAGCTGCAAATTAACTGTGCACTGTTAGAGGCATGTATACCCTGGCAGAGTCTGCTACTAGCGAATGCTAGAGTAGCCCTCTGTGGGGAAGTATCCATCTTCTGGCCCTCTGTGGGGAAGTTAAAATGTTGAGGATTTCACTCCTGCCCTGGTTTATAGGAAGAATGATTGACTGGCAACCCCAAAATGAGTACTTGAGTTTATGGCTATTCTACACAAACAAGTCAGTCAAGTAGAAAAGTGGTTGTGCTACTAGGCCTTGAACGACCCACAACCAAGTAAACCCCGATAGTCATCAATATGGTGGAAGAATCCTGGCCACAAGGGGCCATCACTGTGGTGGAAGAATCACGGCCACAAGAGGCCATCACTGTAGTGAAATAATCCTGGCCACAAGGGGCCATCACTGTGGTGAAAGAATGCTGGCCACAAAGGGCCATCACTGTGGTGAAAGAATTCTGGCCACAAGGGGCCATCACTGTGGTGGAAGAATCCCGGCCACAAGGGGCCATCACTGTGGTTGAATAATTCCGGCCACAAGGGACCATCACTGTGGTGGAAGAATCCTGGCCACAAGGGGCCATCACTGTGGTGGAAGAATCCTGGCCACAAGGGGCCATCGCTGTGGTGGAATAATCCCGGCCACAAGGGGCCATCGCTGTGGTGGAATAATCCCGGCCACAAGGGGCCATCACTGTGGTGGAAGAATCCCAGCCACAAGGAATCATCACTGTGGTGGAAGAATCCCGGCCACAAGGGGCCATCACCGTGGTGGAAGAATCCCAGCCACAAGGAACCATCACTGTGGTGGAAGAATCCTGGCCACAAGGAACCATCACTGTGGTGGAAGAATCCCGGCCACAAGGGGCCATCACTGTGGTGGAAGAATCCCGGCCACAAGGGGCCATCACTGTGGTGGAAGAATCCCGGCCACCAGGGGCCATCACTGTGGTGGAAGAATCCCGGCTACAAGGGGCCACCACTGTGGTGGAAGAATCCCGTCCATAAGGGGCCATCACTGTGATGGATTGGTGTCCCTCTCCCCTCCATCCTGGACATTTTCCATACACGATGCTTCAGCAAAGCTACCAGTATCGTGAAGGATCCTACCCCCATCCCTCCCACAGTCTCTTCCTGTTCTTACCATCAGGTAGAAGGTACCGGAGTATCAAAACCCAGGCTGTCAGACTGCTGAACAGTTTTTTCCCCCAGGCTGTGAGAGCCCTCAACTCCAATCCTCTCTGACACCTCTTTTACAACCTATATACTGTGACCAGGAACTTCTCACTTCCCCTCCTTTTCCTTTGAATATGCACTAGGCACTTTTACAAAACACTTGCTGCTACAAAGACTCTTAGAAATACACAGTATATGTACAGTTACATGATTCCCAGATGTGCATAGGTTTATACATTTTTTTTATTTTAAGCTTTTTTCTGTGCTCTATTTTTGTATATTTATAATTATGTTTAATTAGCATGTAGTACCGTAGTCCTGTGAGAAACGACATTTCATTATACCGTACGTCCCTACATGTAGTAGAATGACAATAATGCTTGGACTTGACGAATCCCGGCCACAAGGGGCCATCACTGTGGTGGAAGAATGCCGGCCACAAGGGGCCATCACTGTGGTGGTAGAATCCCGGCCACAAGGGGCCATCACTGTGGTGGTAGAATCTCAGCCACAAGGGGCCATCACTGTGGTGGTAGAATCCTGGCAACAAGGGGCCATCACTGTGGTGGAAGAATCCTGGCCACAAGGGGCCATCACTGTGGTGGAAGAATCCCGGCCACAAGGGGCCATCACTGTGGTGGAAGAATGCCGGCCACAAGGGGCCATCACTGTGGTGGAAGAATGCCAGCCACAAGGGGCCATCACTGTGGTGGAAGAATGCCGGCCACAAGGGGCCATCACTGTGGTGGTAGAATCCTGGCCACAAGGGGCCATCACTGTGGTGGAAGAAACCCGGCCACAAAGGGCCATCACTGTGGTGGAAGAATCCCGGCCACAAGGGGCCATCACTGTTGTGGAAGAATCCCGGCCACAAGGGGCCATCACTGTGGTGGAAGAATCCTGGCCACAAGGGGCCATCACTGTGGTGGTAGAATCCCGGCCACAATGGGCCATCAGTGTGGTGGAAGAATCCTGGCCACAAGGGGCCATCACTGTGGTGGTAGAATCACGGCCACAAGGGGCCATCACTGTGGTGGAAGAATCCCGGCCACAAGGGGCCATCACTGTGGTGGTAGAATCCCGGCCACAATGGGCCATCAGTGTGGTGGAAGAATCCTGGCCACAAGAGGCCATCAATGTGCTGGAAGAATTCCAGCCACAAAGTGGAATAGGCCTTGCCCTCGTGCTACAGATTTCTATAGTTTAATCTTATTCAGCTAAATTTATCGGAGGTGCAGTACTCCACTGTCTATAAAGGCCTGTTTTTGCTGAGTGCCTATATTTTTTCATACCCTCAAATCATACCTTTTTTTCAGATTAAATCCATACAAAAATGATGTATTCAGCCTACCACAACACTTTAGTAATTTACTTGCAAATCAATTAAAAAAAAAAAAAAAAAAAAAAAAAAAAAGAAGAGAGAAAAAAAGAAGGGATCTGATGTCATGACACACCTCTGCATAATTTCCCCAAACCAAAAGAAAATTGGCTGTTACACCGCTGACTCTTCACGAGGCTGCCAGCAACTAAGATTACCCATAAAGGACTTTGAATGCATTAACAGCTTGTAGACAAAAATGTCAGCAAATATTTGGCAGGGGCCACCGTGGCCGGCCCGGCTCAGATGTAAATTAAATGTGTGGCATTTTGCTTTTCACGCTACCTTTTCAAGGATTCATGTTCCTCAAAGCCTTGTAATCAAAAATAATAACAATAATTAAGCTGTTTGGAACATAAATCGAAGCGGCACCACGTTGGGGGAAAAGTGTCGAGTCTCAGAAAATGATGATTAAAGCAAACGGCATTATTGAATTGGAACAAAGGCCGGAGATAACTGCAGAGAGGAGATAAGGCCCTCTCACCGCTCGGCTTGGCATGTTCCTCCACAATGCTGCAGAAAGAGAGGCGATGCTTTACCCAGACAGCCGATGGAGAATGGCGTTTGTAAAAACGGGGAATTAAACGCTCACATTTTCACAAAGTGGCCTTGTTCCTTTAGAATTCGGTGACATTTTCTGATGAATTATACCTTCTCCGAGAGTGGGAGAGCAACCAACTTTTCCTGCATCAATAAATATACAATTTAACCAAAATATTCCAGCTTTCCCAGATGGGAAGAACAATAAAAATCAATGCAACGTGGCCCCAGCAAATCATATTATAAACACAAACGTATAAAAGCAATTATAACATTCACACATACATGGCTTTACAAGCTAACAAAATTATCCAAAACATTTTATGGCTTTTCCCAACCTTGAAATGTATTCTTTACCATGTTTACAGGTATAAACTGCACCAAAATATAAATAAACAAAAAACCAACAGACTTTATTTAGCACGAAGAGATGGATGCATACGATATTGTCAAAAGTATTGGGACGCTGCCTTTACACGCACCTGAACCCCGGTCTTACTCCTATAGAGCAGTGGTTCTCAACCTCGGTCCTCAAGTACCCCCAACGGGCCATATTTTGGGAATTTCTCCTAGATAAAATAGCTGTCCAAAATACCAAGCCATTGACTCTGATTTAACCACTTCCTTACTGGGCACTTAAACGCCCCTCCTGCCCAGACCAATTTTCGGCTTTCAGCGCTGTCGCATTTTGAATGAGAATTGCGCGGCCGTGCGACGTTGTACCCAAATAAAATTTTTTTTTTTTTCCCCCAGAAATAGAGCTTTCTTTTGGTGGTATTTGCCTCTGCGGTTTTTATTTTTTGCGCTATAAATAAACAAAGAGCGATGATTTTTGAAAAAAGAACAATATTTTTTACTTTTTTGCTATAATAAATATCCAAAAAAAAATATAAAAAAGAAAATTATTCATCAGTTTTGGCCAATATATATTTTTCTACATATTTTTGGTAAAAAAAATCGCAATCGGCGTATTTTGATTGGTTTGCGCAAAAGCAATTGCGTCAACAAACTATGGGAATTGATTTATGTCGTTATTACTATTTTTTTTTTTTACTAGTAATGGCGGCGATCTGCGATTTTTATCGGGACTGCGATATTGCAGCGGACATGTCGGACATTTTTGACACATTTTTGGGACCAATGACATTTATAGAGCGATCAGAAATTTAAATGTCCACTGATTACTGTATAAATGTCATTGGCAGTGAAGGGGTTAACCTGCAGGGGGCAGTGAAGGGGTTAACAGTGTTCCCTGGGTGTGTTCTAACTGTGGGGGGATGGGCGGGTCGGGACATAACAGATCTAACTGATCCCAGTGACAGGGATCAGTAGATCTGCTATGTTCCATTCACAGAACGGAGAACCGCCGTGTTTACATCGGCGGTTCCCCGTTCTGAGGCTGCTACAGGTGATCAGCGGGTCTCGGGCGGACATCGAGTTCGCCCGACCCGCGGACACGCCCACGCAGCGTGCGGCGGCCGCGAGAGCGCGCGGGGGGCACGCACGAGGGAGGACGTCCATGGACGTCCTCCCGGATTTTCAGAGCCGCGCTGTAGCCGTCTTTCGGCTATAGCGCGGTTCTGTACAGGTTAAAGCACCTGTGCAAGATAAAGAAAACCTATAAACATGGCCTGTTGAGGGTACTGCAGGACAGAGTTTGAGAACCACTTCCATAGGGTTCAATATTGAGTTGGTCCACCCTTTGCAGCTATAACAGCTTCAGCTCTTCTAGGAAGGCTGTCCACAAGGTTTAGCAGTGTCTATGGGAATGTTTGACCATTCTTCCAGAAGCCCATTTGTGAGGTCAGGCACTGATGTTGGATGAGAAGGCCTGGTTCGCAGTCTCCACTCTAATTCATCCTAAAGGCATTCTATCGGGTTGAGGTCAGGACTCTGTGCAGGCCAGTCAGGTTCTCCAAAGAATGAATGCAGTTCTGAAGACAAAAGGGGGTCCAACCCGACACTAGCAAGGTGCACCCAATAAAGTGGCCGGACTGTATATAGTATAGTAGTTAATAAGTATATTTGTAGTTAATAGCATATTAATTGGTTTGTGTGAAAGTTACACCATCTACAAACTATGGGATATATACTGGAATTTACACAGCTATAGACACTATAATGTAATAACGGGGATCAGCGACTTGTAGTGTGACTGTTGTAGTGTGGCGGGCAATCTGACGCTAATAGACACTGGTTAACAGATACTACCTGACTGACACGGATGTCATTAGTGACACCAATACAGTGATTAGTGATAATACTGTACTAATGTCACTGGCTGGGAAGGGGTTAGCAACTGTAATGTTTGTGACATGTGCTGCTTTTACTCAAAGATCTGTCTGTTTTTTTTTTTTTTGTATTTCGGGAGAAGAAACAGACAGATCGCTGTGTACAACATTCTGTGTGTTTGTCAATGCAGAACTCTGTGCTGTGATTGGCCACAGTCGATTCACATGTTTCAGCTATAAATCATTGGCTGAAATCTGCTGACAAACTCATGCTGTATCTGGTGGGAAGCGGTTAAACAGCTATGACTATGAGGAGTAACACGGGGAATGCAAGGTTCAGGAGTGGGTAACACACAGAGTGCATGGGATCAGGAGTGGGTAATACATAGAGAGTGCATGGGATCAGGATAGAGTAACGTAGAGGCAGCAGGGGTCAGGAGTGGGTAATACACAGAGCACAGGGCTCAGGAGTGGGTAATATACAAAGAGTGCATGGGATCAGGATAGAGTAACACAGACAGCAGGGATCAGGAGTGGGTAATACAGAGAGTGCATGGGATCAAGATGGAGTAACACAGAGACAGCAGGGCTCAGGAGTGGGTAATACACAGAGAGTGCATGGGATCAGGATAGAGTAACGTAGAGGCAGCAGGGGTCAGGAGTGGGTAATACACAGAGCACAGGGCTCAGGAGTGGGTAATATACAAAGAGTGCATGGGATCAGGATAGAGTAACACAGACAGCAGGGATCAGGAGTGGGTAATACAGAGAGTGCATGGGATCAAGATGGAGTAACACAGAGACAGCAGGGCTCAGGAGTGGGTAATACACAGAGAGTGCATGGGATCAGGATAGAGTAACGTAGAGGCAGCAGGGGTCAGGAGTGGGTAATACACAGAGCACAGGGCTCAGGAGTGGGTAATATACAAAGAGTGCATGGGATCAGGATAGAGTAACACAGACAGCAGGGATCAGGAGTGGGTAATACAGAGAGTGCATGGGATCAGGATGGAGTAACACAGAGACAGCAGGGCTCAGGAGTGGGTAATACACAGAGAGAGCATGGGATCAGGATAGAGTAACGTAGAGACAGCAGGGCTCAGGAGTGGTTAACACACAGAGAGTGCATGGGATCAGGATAGAGTAACGTAGAAGCAGCAGGGGTCAGGAGTGTTAATACACAAAGAGTGCATGGGATCAAATTCAGGATAGAGTAACACAGAGACAGCAGGGGTCAGGAGTGGGTAATACAGAGAGTGCATGGGATCAGGATGGAGTGAGGTAGAGGAAGCAGGGGTTAGGAGTGGGTAAAGTACAGGGTGCAGGACTCTGGAGTGTATAATGCACAGGCCACTGTACAGAATACAATCAAAAGATACCCCCTTTTCCCAGTACGAACCCTTCCCCTCAAAGCTCATGACCCCCACAGTATAGAAGTCAACAGCTCCAATCACCCATATGTAACCCATTACGGAAATATGGACATGAATAGGGATTGTACTACAACCACTAACAAGGGGGAAGAATGTGAGGTTTAGCGTATGGTCATAGAGCCTTTGTGAGGTTAGGGCCACCTGTGACCCTAGTGGAGGGATACTACTACCCTCATTTCCAGCATTGTGACAAGCATAGGAAGTGTAGATACAGTAATAATAGCATTTTTAGTAGAGTGGCAAAGGGTTTGAGCCCCTGTGTATTTTATTGTCATTGGGGAGATTCCTCTCAGTGGGGACACAGATGGCAATGGAAATCTGGCACAAGGTTCAATTCTTCCCAACTATGAAAAATAACAAATAAACTCTGGCTGATATTTAAATAAATTAATAGTCAGTACATACTTGTGATCGGTTTCAACTACTATAAGATGTGTAATTCTGTTTAGCCAGTCTTCTGGTTCACCTTTGCCAAACTCAATGGTAATCGTTCTCAACTACCGTTCCTTCAGGAGGTTGCTAGGCATTCCATGGGGAATTAGCAATTTCTGACTACTACTGATTGGTAGCAATTGACAATAAAAACAAAAACAGAGAAGCGCCTCTAAGTGCAGTTAGACTGTGTATTTGCTGTATTTTAATAGACCCCACAACAGGGCTACTGACAATAGATACTATAGGTCAACAGGCACAGCCATAAGTGTAGGTCCGGAACGCCAGTTGGAGCAGGCCACAGGAGCTGCTTGTACCGCCAGGTGGAATGTGACAGGAGTCCCCGTGTGGAGGAGAAAGCCGGCAGAAGTCCTTCCTGAAGTGGGTGGAGCGCGGCGTAGAACGCAGCAGCGTGGGCAGTCAGGAGTGAGCTAACGCAGGTAGGGCTCGGGACCAGAATGCAACACGTTTCAGAGCATGCGCTGTACCACATAAGGGCATGTGCGCTCCCTTCTCATGCAAATTACAGTCTATATTGAGCTGTACCAAAAGTAATGGAAAAAAAGAGGGCATAACATTTTTATTACCTTACAGTAGGTAGTTCAAATCTCATATATTGGTGGAGTTACTCATCCACTAGAGCAGGGGTCTCCAAATGTTCTAAACAAAAGGGCCAGTTTACTCTCCTTCTGACTTTTGGGGGGGGGGGCAGACTGTGGCAGGTGGGAGAAAAAATAGGAGGGGGGGGCGGTCCTCCTTGATATAACCCCCCCACCAGCCAGCTCAGCCTTCAGTCCGTAACAAGCAGTGCAAGCTCGAACCAAACAAAGGAGTGGGTGCTGCATCCGTCAATGAACTCAGAGAAAAGGATTTTACGGTGAGTTAGAAAATCCTATTTTCTCTTTCGTCCATTGACGGTTGCAGCATCTCTTCATTACGCCTGGGGACGACCCAAAGCAGTGTCAAAAGAGGGGTGGGTAATGCAAAAACAAAATTCCACCCAACGGGGGAACTCTCCACAAACACTTAGAGGAACCTCACACAGCGGCCTGCAAAACCTTGCGGCCAAAAGCAGCATCCGAGGATGCTGAAACATCAACTTTGTAATACTTAGTAAAAGTGTGCGCCAAGGACCATGTAGCCGCTCTGCACACTTGAGAAACCGACGCTTGATGTCGGAAAGCCCAGGAAGTGCTAATCGCCCTGGTAGAGTGAGCCGTGACCGGAAAGGGGGGCTCGAGACCCCGCAAGTCATATGCACGGGTCACTGTCTGTCAAATCCATCGAGAAATGGTGGCCGACGAGGCCGCCAAGACCTTGCATGGTCCATCCACCACAACAAAGAGCGCATCCGACCTCCGAAAGGGGGCCGTGGTCGCCAGATATACCGGCAGAGCCCTAACCACATCCAAGGAATGCAAGGCAATCTCCTTAGGATGGGACGGGCGCGGACATAACGAAGGAAGGACAATGTCCTCGTTAATGTGAAAAGAAGATACCACCTTAGGCAAGAAGGAAGGTGACAGGCACAAAACCACCTTATCCTTGTGTAGGACCAGATACAGAGACCTACACGACAGAGACGCCAACTCTGACACTCATCTGGCAGAAGTGATGGCTACCAGAAAAGCCACCTTCTGCGAAAGCAGTTGTAAGGAAATGTCCCTGATATTTTCAAAGGGAGGCTTCTGAAGCCCAGAAAGGACCAGATTGAGGTCCCAAGGCGCCAAAGGCGTACGCACCTGGGGAGCAACATGTCGGACCCCCTGAATAAAAGTGCGAATGAACGAATGCGTCGCCAAAGGACGCTGAAAATAGAAACAGAAACCTGACCCTTGATAGTGCTCAACGCCAGCTTACGGTCCAGGCCTTGCTGAAGAAGAGCTAGCACCCGGGACACCGAAAAGGAACGGGAGTTCCACCCCCCCTCGCACCAGGCAATATACGCCCTCCAGGTGCGATGGTATATCTTCCTAGAAGTGCACTTACGTGCCTTGAGCATGGTGGGAATCACCAAAGTGGAGACCCCCCGATCTCTCGAGACCTGGGATTCAATAGCCAGGCCATGAAAGCCAGAGAGGATAAAGCAGGGTGCAAGATGGGGCCCTGGGACAGAAGGTCCTCGCAAAGCGGGAGACGCCAGGGAGTATCCACCACCATCCGCACCACGTCGGCGAACCACGGATGCCGAGGCCAATCCGGAGCCACCAGAATGGTTGGAATTCCCTCCACCTCTATCCTGCGCAACAGATGCGGAATCAGCTTGAGAGGGGGAAAAGCATAGATGAGCAGTTACTGGCTCCACGGAGCTACAAGGGCCTCCGCCAGCGGATCCCTTGCTCTGCTCACGAAGGTCTGAACCTTTCGATTGAGCCGGGATGCCAGCAGATCTACATCTGGAGCGCCCCACTTTTGGCAAAGTTGTCGGAACACATCCGGATGCAGGGACCACTCTCCCTGATCCAACCTCTGTCGGCTGAGGTAATCCGCTTGCCAATTCTCTATACCCGGAATGTACACGGCGGAGAGAGCCGGCACATGAAGCTCTGCCCACCGCAGAATGTGAGCCGCCTCTAATGCTGCCGCCGAGCTTCTCGTTCCGCCCTGATGGCTCACATATGCCACGGCCGTGGCATTGTCCGACTGGACTCTGACAGGGTGCCCTCACAGCCTTTCTGACCAATGGGAGAGGCAATGCCTGATGGCCCGAAGTTCCAGCACATTGATCGGGAGCCGACTTTCCTCCCGAGACCAACGACCCTGGGTTGACAACAACCCCAGGACTCTCCCCCCCAGCCGCTTAGACTGGCATCTGTGGTCACTATGGACAACATCAAGGGGAGGAAGGACTTCTCTTCCTTCAGGGCCGAGGCCCTTAACCACCAAATTAGAGAGGACCTGGCCTCGCGGTCCAGCTTGACCAGGCGATCCAGGGATAGAGGAGATTTGTCCCACCGCAGCAGAATCAAGCGCTGCAGGGACCGGGTATGACTCTGGGCATAGGGAACCGCCTCGAAAGGTGGACACCATGAGCCCCAGGACCCGCATGCAAAACCTCAGAGAGGGCCACTTCTCTGACAGAAGAGACCTCACTGCCTGCTGCAGCGTCTGCAGTTTTCCTGAAGGAAGAAAAACGATTGCCCTGACCGAGTTCAAGGTCAAACCCAGGTACTACAGGCGGTGTGATGGAGTCAACACCGACTTCGGCCGATTGATCACCCATCCTAACTCCTGCAGGGTGTGAAGTGTGATGGCTATGTTGTCGCTCAGAGCTGAGGCCGACTCTGCCCGCAGAAGCAGGTTGTTCAGATATGCCAGAACTGCAATGCCCCTCTGTCGCAATAGAGCGAACGCCGGGGCCAGGAGCTTGGTGAAAACCCGGGGGGCCGAGGCCAGGTCGAACGGCAAGGCCACAAACTGGTAGTGTTGATCGCCCACCAAGAAACATAGAAAATGTTGGTGTGAGACACAGATGGGGACATGCAGATACGCATCCTTGATATCCAAGGATGCTAACAAGTCCCCCTGGCGAAGGGCCGCTACCACCGAGCGGATTGACTCCATCCTGAAATTCCGCGCCTGAACATAAATGTTGAGCGCCTTCAGATCCAGAATGGGCCTGACCCCATCCTTCTTTGGGACCACAAACAGGTTGGAGTAAAAACCATGGAAACATTCCGTGGCCGGCGCCGGCACAACCACCCCCTTGTAGAGCAGATCCTGCACGGCCCCCAGCAGGGACAACCGTTGCCCTGGGGGAAGCCTCAGATTGGAGGCAAAGAACCTGTCTGGAGGCATGGCACGGAATTCTATCTTGTACCCCGCGGAGACCACCTCGCACACCCAGGAATCTAAAATGCGAGAGGTCCATTGTCCCGCGAACTCCAGCAGACGACCCCCCACCCGAGCGACGGGCGGGGGCAACCCATCATGCGGAGGAGGGCTTCCCATCCGACTTCTCTTGCTTATGCTGCCACGGTCGCTTCTGACCTCCTGCAGCAGCCTTGGAGGGCTTAGCACCCTTGGCCGCCGAACGGGGGGGGCACGAAAAAACTTTTTCTGACCAGAAAACGAGGGGCCCGGCCTGCGACGAGGCTCCTTACCCCTCTTAGGCTCAGGGAGAAAGGTACTCCTTCCCCCCGTGAGATCCTTGATGATCTCATCCAGAGAAGCTACGAAGAAACGCCCTCCCTGAAAGGGCAAGTCAGTAAACGCCTTCTTTGATGCCTGGTCACCAGACCAGCACTTCAACCAGAGTACACGCCTGATCACTACTGCGAAGGCAGACGTTTTGACAGTATGGGAGCTATGTCCATGGCCGCATCACAGAGATACCTGAGCCCCTGGGTGAGCTGTTCAGCCAGCTCCACGGTTTCAGGCGGGACATGCGCCTCGCTCAAATCACGATGCAACACCACAGCCCATTCTGTCAGAGCTTGTGCCACAAGTGCCGACGCTAGCGTCGGCCGCATGGCCGACCCAGTCAAGACAAACATGGCCTTGGCAACTACCTCGGCCCTCCTGTCAGCCGGATTCTTAAAAGAAGGCGTGCCCTCCACCAGAATAGTGGTCGCCTTGCTCAGGCGGGACACAGGGGGGTCTACCTTGCGGGAGACCCACTTCTGCGCCATACTGTCCTCAAAAGGATAACATACAGCAAACAGTCTTGGTAGAGGCAGAGAGCTCTGCGGCCGCTGCCACTCTTTGTACACAAACTGATCAAAGAAAGGTACATAAGGGAACACCTTAGGGGTGCGAACTGGACTATGCGATCCAAAGACCACAGCCGTCTCTTGCGAGTCACCCGCTGTCCCCAGCTTTAGCGTCTCACGAACAGATGAGATTAAGGAGCCCACCAAAGCCCTTTCATGCGCAATGGTGTGCCCTGAAAATTTTCCTCCCCATCAGAGGAATCCCAGAGCTCCCCATCGGAAAACTCGAGGGGGGTCCCCGTTCTGGTGGACCCCCCCCTCAAGGTCCGAATCCCCAGATGAAGGGGAAGGAGGAGGCGTCCGTCTCTTGTCCACTCTGCGGTCATGGCCCAACTCTGCCCGGGAAATAAAGGACTCCAGGACCTGAGTCAGAGTAGCTAGAGGCACCACAGGTCCCAGCACACCCTCAGCCCCAACAGAGGTCCCCGTCGCAGAAGCGCTAGCTTCAGCCGCCATTGCGCCACCCACACCAGACACACACGCCCCCAATAGAGGCCTAGGCACTGGAAATAGGCGCCCCCCCCACCACAGGCACACCGGACAGGGACCCCTGCAGTCACACCCAGGAGGACCGAACCGTAGCCTCCACCCTGCCCCAGGAGAAGCGCTGCTCAAGCTGCTGAGTCTGCCTGTACAAACCGCCAAATAGCGTTGCTGCTGCTGCTGCCGTTCCCAGCGTCTTCACATGTGCTCTTGGACCAGGAAGCAATCAGGGACCGCCCACCCCTCCAGCCATAGCCTTTAATGTACGGCCTAGCAACCAAAAATGGCCGCCATGAACACTAGAGGCCAAAACGAGCGGGCGACTCCCGCAAAAATGTTTCCATGTGGCCGGCTTCAGCAAAATGGCGGCCGGGCCAAAGAAAATGGCTCCGAGCGCCGCACAAGGCAGCCGCCGAAGTGACCGGAGGGGGGGGGGGGTAGGAAACCCTTCCAGGGCCCCCCCAGCGGCGATACTGGCCCTGCAGGGGATAGAGAAAAAAGAAATATATTTTCCCTTTTTTTTTGCAGCGCAGCGCAGGCAGACCGAGGCATAAGGGTGGAGGATGGGGGGATAGGGATGGAGGAGGGAGCTTCGGCAGACACCCCAGGGAATGGGGGGAAACCCGCCACCCCCCCCGCCTCGGTCAGGGACGGGGGGGGGGGGGATAGTACTTACCCATCAAGACAGGCGGAGCAGGTATCCCACCCGAGACAGGCCTGCCTCCCGGTCTATTCGTACAGGGGGTGCTGCTGGCCGAGCGACACCCGTGACGCGGACCTGAACGCCCGGTCTTAAGCGTGCTGGTGGGACATTTAACCAGCAGGCCGCCCCGCACGGAACGGGGCCTGACACGGCCGACCCAGCTCGGAGCATAGGTCGGCTCGGTCCGTTGGCTGAGCTGGGGAGACTCCCTGGATCTATATCATTCAGCCTGTCACCCAGCCGGCTACTTGATTGCAGTCTTCATCAGAAGAAAAGAAAAACGTATTTTTAAAAAAGAAAAAAAATCGGGGACCCACAGGTCCCAGCATGGGGCCTGTCCAACTCCTTGCACTAGGCAGAAAAGACTGAAGGCTGAGCTGGCTGGTGGGGGGGTTATACCAAGGAGGACCAACCCCTGTTAGGGGCTGTGTCTGCTTTTTAGCTGAACTGAAGTTCTGCCTAGTCCACTCCTAATGAAAGGTGGCATAACCCCAGGCGTAATGAAGAGATGCTGCATCCGTCAATGAACGAAAGAGAAAATACCCCGCCATCAATGGGAGTAAGCAATAGGAGGAATAGGACCCCATTTCTGGTATCAGTTGGAAGAACAATGCCCTATTGTTGGTAGCAGTGGCAGGAATAGTGCTCCATTGTTAGTGTCATTGGGAGGAATGTTGCCCATCATTGATATCAGTGGGAGAAACAGTGCCCCAAAAGCCGGATAAAGGCAAGCAAAGGGCTGTATTTGCCCCTCGGGCCACAGTTTGGAGACCACTGCTCTATAGTAACGCTTCATTGCAAGTGAATAATGATTTCTGAACAGAAGCAACGTTGTTGTTAAGAAGGAGGGGTGCAGGCTGTCCGACATTGACAGAAGGCTACAACTGAATGTTTATGGAAATTACACCACTGATTGAGCAATGTCTTGTCATTGGTGACTCTTGTCAATGGTGTCATCAACCTAAAAACCTTCTGTAGGCTTCTGTGGATGTCGGACAGCCTGCACCCATTCTTCATCAAGAACTCAATGACGGAATGTTGCTTCTGCTTGTAAAGAAGAACCTGGAGAAGAATGAGAAAAAGGAGAAGGAGAACAAGGAGAAGGATAACAAGGAGAAAAACTAGGAGGAGAACAAGGAGGAAAACGAGGAGAAGGAGAACAAGGAGGAAAACGAGGAGAAGGAGAACAAGGAGGAAAATGAGGAGAAGGAGAACAAGGAGGAAAATGAGGAGAAGTAGAACAAGGAGAAAAATAAGGAGGAGAACAAGGAGGAAAAAGAGGAGAAGGAGAACAAGGAGGAAAAAGAGGAGAAGGAGAACAAGGAGGAAAAAGAGGAGAAGGAGAACAAGAAGAAAAACGAGGAGAAGTAGAACAAGGAGAAAAGCAAGGCAAAGGCGAAAAACAAAGGAGAAGGAGAACAACAAGGAGTAGGAGAACAATGAGCAGAACAGGAAGGAGAAGAGTTACTATAGAGCAGAAGTCTCCAAACTTTCTAAGAAAAAGGGCCAGTTTACTGTCATTCAGGCTTGAGGGGGGCCAGACTATGGGAGAAGAAAATGCCCCAGTATCACTGCCCCATCATGGGTTTTAATGGGAGGAATAGTGTTGTTGTTATCAATGTCAAGAATAGTGTCCCATTAATGGTATCAGTAAGGGTAATGGTGTTCCATAATTAGTGTAATTTGGTTGATTAGTGCCCCAAGGGCCAGATAAAGGCAAGCAATGGGCCACATCCGGCTCCCGGGCGGCAGTTTGGAGACCACTGCTATAGAGGAAGAGTTCCAATATGTGGATTTTGAACAACCTATATAAGTCTACAAAAAAGTTTTGCCCCCTTTTTGCATTACTTTTGATACTGTACTCATATTAGCAAGGCCCCCCGAGACATGTAAGCTATTTAAAGGATTCCTCCATGTTAAAAGCCACACTATATTGAGTACCTCATGAGATGAGTCATCCTAACGGATATAAGTAGATACTGGGGGTTTCGATATTAAAAGCCACACTATTGCCAGGTAGGTAACAGTTTATATTTTAAATTGGCAGGTTCCAGTGTTACATTTGTGCCTTCAGACTGCCCATTGGAAAATTACCATTATTGCCACAATGCCAACTCATGGTCCAATAAGCAGCAGATGACACAGAAGAATCAACACTGAAATAGGAATATCTATTCACATATACTCCTTTCCAGTGTGCATAGATCTGTACTTTATTGCCGCTTCCATACAAGGTCTTGCTGGCAAAATTCCATTTCTGTCTTTAAACCAAAATCCAGCTTCGTCTTTTAATAAGGGCCTGCTTTCTGCAACATTAATTCCGCTGCAGCAGAGGCCGGATTAAAAATGAATTATATAATGGGTTTCAGAATCTTCTCCCAGGTTGTCTACACATTGCTAAGTTTTCTCGGCTATTAAGCCTATGCATTTCCTAAAACTCAAAGTTTGGGGGGGATTTATCCAACGAAACAAGGTGTTTAGCGCCATACGGATCGCTTTCTCTCCCCCATTCCATTTCTGCTTTTCTGTCACTTGCGGATGATACACGGAGTTGCCACCAGAGTTCTAACAGGATTGACCCGAGAGAGATTGCATGTCAACAACTTGATCTGCTTTGACAGCAATTTCACACGGTACCGCCAGCGAGAGGAAGAGCAAAAAGACACAACTGCCCTCGTACGCGCCTGGATACATTTTTTTTTCTTTTGCAGCAGTGCAATAAAAAAAAAAAAATCTAATAGCGGCAAATACCACCCATTCAATTACTGTACCTTGCTGCTGTTTGCACCTCTCAAGTTCCTAACTGTTTTTCCATAAGAACCATGAGTCTGTTGAAGAAGAAAAAAAAAAAAGTCACACTAATCCTTTTGTGGTTTTCATTATTCTTTGGAAATTACATTGAGCTGACAAAGCATATCAAATATGAAGGGTATGGAAACGCGCCGGATAATAACCCTTAGTCTCTCCAGAGATTGCCTTTAGAAGAGATTACCGAAGCTTCTGACAAATTCTAAATGTTTTTTTTTTTTTTTTTTTGTATTCTCATATATGCTTGGTGCCATTTATTTTCTATTATCTCCTGGAGTTTTGTAACCATGGCGATGCTGTCACCGCCGGAAAGAACACACGCGATGACAAGACCTCCAGCCATGCATTGCGACGCCTTTTAACCCCTTTGGTAGGTGGTGGATCACTGCAGCGGGGCTGCCGTTCTGGCGTGAAAGGGGTGTGAAGTCGTAATGGCTATTGACAACCTGAGATTATAGCACTTGCCGGGACAAATATATGCCTTCCCTGCCGGGAGCAATCAATCTTTACTTCGTTAAATAACAATCTGCAACCGCGCTGCTCGGTGGCATCATTGCAACGTTTCCAATCTCCTGCTGGAAAGTGACAGCGCCGAGGTCTTCCTGTTCACAGCGGGGGATGATCGGGGTGTTGCACTAGCTCGTGCTTTTGGAACAGTTTTTCGAAAATTACCATAATCACAAGGAATTAAGGAAACCTCTGCTTTAAAAAAAAAAAAAAAAAAAAAAAAAACCCTGATCCAAGAGCTACAGGATGTAAAATAAATAAGATAATAAAAAGGAAACCTCTACTTTTACAAGCATAAGAAAAAGTATAATTATTCATTTATTAATTTTTTCACAAACATACTTTCACCAGTCCGTATCCCTGATGAAGCCATACTGCACTGGTGACACTAAGTGGGGGGAAAAAAAAAAAAAAAGGAGAATTTTATTCAATTTCCTCATTTTCCAAAAAATCATGAAAAAAAAAAAAATACAAAACTTCAAAAAGCTCAAGGTTTAGGAGGGTCTATGGGAATGTTTGACCATTCTTCTAGAAGTGCATTTGTGAGGTCAGGCGCTGATGTTGGACGAGAGGGCCTGGCTCGCAGTCTCCGCTCTAATTCATCCCAAAGGATTTCTATAGGGTTGAGGCCAGGACTCTGTGCAGGCCAGTCAAGTTCCTCCACCCCAGACTCGCTCATCCATGTCTTTATGGACCTTGCTTTGTACACTGGTGCGCAGTCATGTTGGAACAGGAAGGGGCCGTCCCCAAACTGTTCCCACAAAGTTGGGAGCATTAAATTGTCCAAAATGTCTTGGAATGCTGACGCCTTAAGAGTTCTCTTCACTGAAACTAAGGGGCCAAGCCCGACCCCTGAAAAGCAACCCCGTGCCATAATCCCCCTTCCACCTAATGATTTGGACCACTGCACAAAGCAAGGTCCATAAAGACATGGATGAGCGAGTTTGCGATGGAGGAACTTGGCTGGCCTGCAAAGAGTCCTGACCTCAACCCGATTTGGGATGAATTAGAGTGGAGACTGCGAGCCAGACCTCACAGATGCGCTTCGGGAAGAATGGTTAAAAATTCCCATAGACACTCCTAAACCTTGTGGACAGCCTTCCCAGTATAGTTGAAGCTGTTATAGCTGCAAAGGGTGGGCCAAGGCAATATTGGACCCTACAGACTAAGACTGGGATGCCATGATAGTTCATGTGTGTGTGATGGCAGACGTCCCAATACTTCTGACAATATAGTGTATATCCCATAGTTTGTAGGCACTATAACTTTCACACAAACAAATTAGCATACAGTTTTTTTTTACCAAAGACATGTAGCAGAAAACATTTTGGTCTAAATTTACGAAGAAATTTGATTTTATTTGTAACAGAAAGTGGATAACATTGCATCTTGTTTTAAAATTCTCTGTCTTTTTTAGTTTACATAAAAAAAATCCAGGGGGTGATCCAATGTCACCAAAAGAAAGCTCTATTTGTGTGAAAAAATATACAATTTAATCTGTGTACAGTGTTGCATGACCGCACAATTACCAGTTAAAGCACCACAGTGCTGAAAAGAAATAAAATTGCCCTGGTCATGAAGGGGGTAAAAGCTTCCAGAGGTCAAGTGGTTAAACTTCCCCCAAACATACACACACCACATTTTTTACAACCCCCTGAGCACCCACCCACAGTGTGACATGGCGCAGTGATTGTAACTTAGAATGTCAAGTCTAGCAAGTGTTGCCACTTGCCAAACTCGCCCACTAAACTCAAAAGACCTCGTCTTCATAAGAGACCAAGTTATTCAATTTAAAATAGCCCACAGAGCCTATCTTACTACTAGGCATTTTCAATCAGAGTTCCATGGAACCCTAGGGTTCCTCCAGAGGTTCCTTGAGGAATGAGCAATTTCTGCCTCTCAGAGAAGTTCCCGCTGTCACCACTGATCTTTCTCAAGCTAATTCCTCAGCTTGAGAAAGATGCTTGGGCGGCATTGAAATACATAACTTCACCCCCTGACATCCCGATGACTTCACTTCCAATCTGCTCTGCACCCTACAAGAAACCCTCCGCCATATTGGTTTCCACTTCCTCCTCTAAGCTGTCATCCAGCCCAACATCCTAAAACCTGCAGCCTGGAAAGTCCGGAAGAGGCTCCCCATCCCAGATGCATGAGCGGACCACTCTACAATAAGTGCCATTTCTTCTTCCCATGTGAGATGCCAATTTACTGATATTTCTCAGTACATTTAATGGTGCACCTAGTTTGGTGCCCCCCAATATATTCTCTTGGTCCTGCAGATGTAGCCAACCACCCAGTGTTTCTATCCTGGTCTGAGGCTCCCTGTTGCTGTGAGATGGTCCATCGGAAGCCCTTAATATGTGATGAGCCCGATTTTAACTGTTTCAATGTGAGTTGCCATTTGTCTTTTCGGCACAATAAATCTGTTCATATACTACACTCAGACTGCGCCCTGCTGTTCTTCTTATCTGTTTGTTTAGAGATACTTCAGTCTCTTCAGAGGCAGTGAGATCAGTGGGAAGTTACCCTGAATGCTCCTATTGGACTCTGACCTTTTCGCTGTTCTGCATATACACTTGAGTATACATACACACACACACACACACACACACACACACACACACACACACACACACACACACTTTATTGTGCCATATACCCCAATATTATTGTATAGATCTTTTAAAGGGATTGTAAAGTCTCATGGTTTGCATTCTATGTAAAACCTCCAGTGCTGCGCAGCCCTCCCTTTTACTTACCTGAACCCGATCGTTCCAGCGTCAAGAAGGAACACAGGTGCTCCAGCCGCTGTCTCTGTCCTCATTGGATAGATTGATAGCAGCAGGAGCCATTGGTTCCCGCTGCTGTCAATCAAATCCAATGATGTGGGAGGGGCGGCCGAGTCCTGCTGTCTGTCAATGGACGCAGCAGCAGGACTTGGGAGCACACCCGCACGGGTGCCCCCCAGGGGAAGCGCATCTCCGAAGGGGCACGCGTTGAAGAGGAGTAGCCAGGAGTGCCGCCGGGGGACCCCAGAAATGGAGGATCGGGGCTGCTATATGCAAAACCCTTGCAAAGAGCAGGTGAGTAAAGCTTGTTTTTTAAAACCCCTTTCACACTTGTGTGTTGCCCTGCGATTTGGGACTGCAAAGTCGCATGACAAGTCATTCCCCTATTATTTCCAATGAGTACCGTTCATAATTGTACGACTTTGAAGTCGTGCCGACTTCAGAGTAGTCCCTGCATTACTTTGGTCCAACTTTGATGCAACTTGAGGTCCATAGACTTCAATGTTAAACCAACAAAGTCTCATGCAAATCGCACCTGAATAATATAGATGCAATTTATGTACTACTTCTGTACGACTTTGTAATATGTTTTCATTGAGCCAAAGTTGCAGCAAAGTCGGACCAAAGTCGCACTGATCCCAAATCGCGTCAAAATCGTGGCAAAAAAATAATGGGAACAATTGGGTCGCACAAGTGTGAAAGAGGCCTTAGTATCACTTTAAGTTATCTATAAGGGGGAATTCCTCCCAAAGACGACAAAAGTGTGAGCAGCATTCTTCCCCCTGACAATCACACTAATGTATCAGGAGTTGTAAATATAATCATTTTTAGCAGGGGTTCCTCTGTTGAAAAGGTTGAGAAAAGCTGCCCTATAGGCTCCACAAAATGAGTACCTTGAATTCTCAGAAGTGTTAGAGATACAAGCATTCTCCCAGGGACTTTTCCCATATTTTCTGGACATGTCCCGCAATCACCTACTATTGAGAGGAGGTGGTCTCACTTTTTAATATTGTAGCAGACATCTCTTTTATGCCATCCATAAGAACTTGTTTGTTGGATCTAGTGGAAGACTTGGTTCCCTACAGGAACCCATGATCGGGTTCCTTCGGTTCTACGCCAGGAAAGCTACTATGACCACCCCCCTACTTCCCTCTGCAAAAAAACTAGTGAAGGTTAACCTACTGCTGTATAAAGATACTCATATTCACAGGGGCTGCCCAAGGAAATACCAGTTTGGTCGAAGTGGTGCGTGGAACCTACCACGGCTTCTGTAACAGGTGAGGCCTAAGGACACCCTCCCATTAGAATTTGTCTAGCCTCTGGCGAGAGGACCCTAACTGCCTGGGGTCACCCATCTGATTTGGGTAATGTTCTCCTGTTCCAATGTTACTCCTCTCATAGCAGGTGCCACACCACTATGGCTATGTATGTATGCATGCATGCATGCATGCAATAACTGTTCATTCGACATACAGTATACTGGGTAACTGTTTTGGATGATGCCCCTGCATGGGCTAGTTTGTCTATGGTTTTTGTTATATTCTGTTTTTATTATAATAATAAACAGAATAAAAAATAAAAAAAAAATTCAAAAGACCTTTCCGCAATTATGTGCCAAACGATTGGCATGCGATTGCGGCATGGTATTTTAATGTGAAAGACCATTTGGGATTGAAGAATAAACCTGTATTGTGTAGGATGCAGTATTGCCGCCCGAATGCCTGCAAACCATCTCTAAACCACCTCTGAAAAAGCAACTCACGGCGGATCCCTTTCAAGAGGGTCACGGGAGTGGCTTGCCATCCATGTAAATGGACCCCCCACCCCCCCCAATACTGCTTTGGGTTTATTATATAATTTCTAGTATCTAGTTTTTACCTTTCCATAGTACCTTGCTAAAAGAATTGAAGAGTCCCTGTTACCTACTTCAACATTTGCAAGCAAACACGCAGAAACACACTTAGCAGTAACAGCCTTTCTAAGAAACCTCTGGGATGGCTACCTGAGAGATGATTTGTCCCACCTTCAATGGGAAACACAAACCAAACAAAGATTAAAAGCTCTTCCCAACCTCCTTGAACTCAGTTGTCATAAAAGTAAGAATGGTCACCAATGTGTAGGAGGGGAAACCATGAAGGCGGGCACCCATCGAGTAGAAACCATGGGAGAGGATATAGACATTGTCCTGGAAGATTCTTGTAAGTTCTGTTACCGCTATATCCTACAGTGGTTTTCCCTAATCATCTTCCACGTGAGCGATCTGAAGGGTTAATATTTGCTGGATAAAGGTTCCACTCCGTAGAGTTTCACAAAACCATAGTTTGTGGACCAAACCACAGCTTTACAGATTTCTACCCATGACATTGCTACTGATCTTGTGAAATGTGCTTTTATTTAAGCTGAAGGTTGATGACCAGCGGTCAGGACATGGGTTACCTGCTGGTGGCACTGTGTTTCCCAGAGCAGAAAGTTATGGTTCCGGTGTCCACCAGCGGGTGTCTCCCAGCAGATTCCAATAATCAGTCTCCAGCTGATGCTGGCTGCTGGGAGGGTATTTAGCCCCTCTTATATTGATACACCTTGCTCCGGTATTTTGTGTTGCATGCTGCCAGATACTGTGTGTCGTTTATCCTGCTCCTGATCTAGCTCTTGCCCTGCATCTTGTACCCTGCTGTCTTATTTCTGCTGCCCTTGTACTTGATCCCAGTCCTAGTTCCCCTTTCCCATCTGTTCCTAGCATCGCCAGTCTAACTTGTTTATCCGTATTCCCCATTTTTGTACTTATTGTATATAGTTAGTTTGTAGTTAGGCTGCCTACCAAATTGAAATTTAATGACACATCACCGAAAATTTACTGGCACAAGGACACTTCATGGGATCTTTTATTGTAAGCTTGATAGTAGTTTTTTTTTTTTAAAGGGTGCTGCCCAATCACCCCCCCCCCCCTTACTTTCCCTGGGGATCTTTGATTTCATTCATGGTGTCAGGTAGATCTAAGCCTTTGAAAGTTTGCCTACCCCTGGTCTTCTAGTAATTAGGGATGCACAGATATAGGTACTGATACCAAGCATTTGCACGAGTATCGGTGCTCACGCAAATGCTCCCAATACACAAACTTTGCGTTGTGATTTGCATCAATACAAAATGAATGGGAGCAGATCGCACTGCAAAGAATTTCATGCGATTTGAGCAGGAATGCGGTGTGACTTCCCACCGTGCACGCGTGTGTGCGTGTATATAGAAAGGGAAAAGCTCCATTTAGTGGGCAGTTTATTAAAAAGGTTAGAACTCATATCTGGCCAAATGCAAAATCTGCATAGGTGTCACGGTCCCGGCCGCTGGAAGTGCCCACAAAGCTGGAGGAGATGTAGGGGCGTCTGCCCCCAACTGACATCACTTCCGCCCTATACCCACATGGTCCCAGAACTTCTCTTCCAGCCCTATGAGCATCTCCTGCGGCCATAATTTGCTATCATTGGCGGGACTAGGACACCTATGCAGATTTTACATATGGCCAGATATGTACTGTGAGTTCCAGCATTTTTAATAAACTGCCCACTAGATGGCGCTTTTCCATTTCCCACACACACACAGGAGCAGTGAGGAAAATTGTATGCGAGTCGGGCAGGAATCGCACCGCATTCCTGTTCAAATCACACGCGATTCTTTGCAGTGCGTTTTGCGACAATTCTTTTGTATTGACACAAATAGCATTGCAAAGTATCAGTACCCGCCGATAAAAAAAGAAACGGTATCGGTGCAACCCTACTAGTAAATGGCAAGTAAGAAAATCACGTTCACCATTGAGTATGTTGCAGAGGAGACACAAAAATACAGAAAACGTTTCTTCGTAGGAACATTCAGTACAAGTGTAAGGTCGCAGGGAGCAGTAACTAATGACTCTTAGCACCCAACGTTTCCTGGCTATAGGACATTTTTTGAGAAATACTGACAAAACAGCTAATTGCCCCCCGAGAGGAGCAACTGGTTTTTGTGTTCTTCAGTTCTCAAGAAGGTGACTTGGTATGATAGCTCCTGCACTCATTGACACACCTTGGGTCTGATCAAATTTATTGAGCAAACACTGCCTGGCAGAATAGAATACAAAGCCAAAAACAGTAATGCTCTCTGATATAGATACAGTCATGCTAAGCACAGCAACTAGTGGGGTTCAATTTAACTAGGCAGCTCTAGAGAGCACAGTTTGCAAATACTAAATACTTTAACGGGTTCCGGACCAGCTTGCGTACATTTACTGCTGCAGAGTGGCACGATCCTGCGAATCGCCGTCTATAAGTGGCGGCTCGCTCGTGGCTAGCGGGTGGGAGCGTGCCGGCGCCCTCTCGTGCCCACCGCACTCTCCAGCAGTATGGCCGCCGCGGGTCCGCCAGCTACACGTGATTGCCTGGCACAAAACAAAAACGGTTAACCACTGATGTAAACATGGCGCTTTCCCATTCTGTCAGGTGGCATGTAAGATCTACTGATCCCTGTCACTGGGATCAGTTAGATCTCTTATGCCCCTGGCAGCCCAGCCCCCTCACAGTTAGAACACACCTAGGGACCACACAGTTATCCCCTAGATCACCCCCTGCAGGTTAATCCCTTCACTGCCAATGACATTTATACAGTAATTAGTGGCTATTTTTTAGATCTGATTGCTGTATAAATGCCAATGATCCCAAAAAAAAAAGTCAAAAATGTCCGATCTGTCTGCCGCAATATCGCAGTCCCGATAAAGATCGCTGCTAGTATTACTAGTAAAAGAAAAAAAAAATTGTAAAAAAAATTGTAAAAAAAAAAAAAGACATAAAATGAATTCTCATGGTTTGTAAACGCGGCAACTTTTTCACAAACCAATCAAACGGCGATTACGATTTTTTTTTTTTTATCACAAATGAGGAAGAATATAGATCGGCCAAAACCGATGAATACATTTTTTTTCTTATATGTATTATAGCAAAAAGTAAAAAATATATATTTTTTCAAAATTGTCGCTCTTTTTTTGTTAATAGCGGTGATCAGAAATGATGCAGAGGGGATCAAATACCACCAAAAGAAACCTCTATTTGTGGGAAGAAAAGGGCGTCAATTTCGTTTGGGTACAACGTCGCACGACTGCGCAATTGTCAGTTAAAGTGACGCAGTGAAGAATCGCAAAAAGTGCTCTGGTCCTACAGTGGGAAATCCTTCTGGTCCTTAAGTGGTTAAGAACACTCATCTGCTGAGCAAGAGATCTCTAAACCTAGAAGAAAAGCTCCTCCCTGAGCCAGTGTAGAGTCTGCTGGCATTGGAGCCCTTAAAATGACAATAAAACACACTGTGTAATTTACATTCTCCCATCTATTTGTATGTGGATGACGGCACTGTAATTATTTATTTATTTATTTTTTTTTTTTTAATTAAAACACACAAACAAATCTAAGTGCCTTTTTCCTAATGGATATCCAGCTGTCACATGACCCAGCTCTCTCCCAGCCCGTCTGCAGGGAAACATAAGCAGGAGGAGCTTCTAGTCCTCTGCTGCAGGTCACATGATCAACATAAAAAGCCTTTGGAATACAGAGTGAAAACAAAATTATTATAATCAATAAACGGTTTTAAATTGTCATACAAATATATATATTTGAAATCAAATCTCTATTTTTTGGCAATAGCATGGCGTAGGTGGAATTTTTCTGCCAGTCACAGGCTGTGTATTAGAATAAGACAGAGGTGAAGCCTCCAAAAATCTACATGTAATATACCACCACCCCATTGTGTTTAGCTGGTTGGTGGGCATGGGGAAGGAGATATTTACTGTGTATACGCCCACATGTGTGACTCTATAGTCACATGGGCTGCTCATATGTGATAGGGAGGAAATGTTCAGCATAGAAACTCACTGAAGATTGAGCATGTGCGTGCAGAGCTGCCACCCCACAGCTGCAAAATCCCTAGCTGAATTGGGGACATGGACAGGAGGGGGAGATAGAGAGCAGCAGGATCAACCAGGTTTTCTGCAGAATACAGACAATGAATTTCATAGTGATGAGTGAGTATGAACAGCATTGAATACACCATTTATTGATTGTTTTTATGATGTTGGTTTAGTGATGCTTTAAGATTGCACTGTTCTCAACCAGAGAGATTTTTAATCCAACAGGAAACTTTCTGTCCTCCGACAGAATCCAACGATAGGCAAGAGAATTGCAACCTTAGCAAATACACTGAGTATGCAAACAAAACTCTCACCACTCTGTAGACCTGGTTGACCTCTCAAAATCCCAGCGAGGGATCACGCCTTATTTCCTGAGCTCTCCTCCATAAAACCGGTGGTGAATAGAGTTGCAATCATCTCCCTACCCAGAGTACCCAATGGCAGTCTCTCTATCTCTTTCTAACAGTCTGGCACAGCAACCCAAATAACGAAAACAGCCAGTCGCTGGTACTGCAGCCAGGAAGCGCGACTCTGGAAACGTGGCTAAGGAACAGCTGATCTCTGGATGCACACATTATCAGGGAGATTCAGAGCCGGTTCACACTGAGGCGACTTGTCAGGCGACTCAAGTCGCCTGACAAGTTATCCCCATGCAGTGCAATGGAACCGTTCTAATAGGAGCGACTCAGGTCGCTCCGACTTAGAAAAAGGTTCCTGCACTATTTTCGGGGCGACCTCAGCGCGACTTGCATTGACTTCTATGTAAAGAAGTCTCCTTGCAAGCCGCGCTGAGGTCGCCTCGAGCGGGGCGACTTGCTTTGCCCTGCAAGTCGCGTCGCTCCAGTGTGAACCGGCTCTTACTAAAACAGGTGCACTCAAAATCTGGTGCAGCCCTGTATGGGCTACACCAGTGTCATTCGTCCCCAAAAAGTGTCATTTGGGGTCAGAACTGTCCGTCGCAATCCCAATAAAAATCGCTGATCGCCGCCATTACTAGTAAAAAAAAAAATAAATAAATAAAAGACCCTAAATCTATCCCATAGTTTGTAGACTCGATAACTTTTGCGCAAACCAATCAATATAAGCCTGTTGCGTTTTTTTTTAACTAAAAATATGCAGAAGAATACATATCGGCCCAATCTGATGAATAAATTAGTTTTATATATTTTTTGGGGGGATATTTATTATAGCAGAAAGTAAAAAAAAAAATTGTGTTTTTTTTTCTCAAAATTGACGCTTTTTTGGTTTATAGCGCAAAAAAATAAAAAACACTGACGTGATCAAATACCACCAAAAGAAAGCTCTATTGGTGGTAAACAAAGGACATCAATTTTGTTTGGGACAATGTCGCACGACCGCGCAATTGTCAGTAAGGCTGCATTCACACCTGAGTGTGTCGTTTTCAGGCAGAAAGTTGTGCCATTTTAACCACTTACCGACCGTCATCTGAGAGCAGCAAAGTGGCTCGATATCGCAAACTGCCGTCAGCTGCGATATCACTCACTGTGAGCGCGCGCTCACTGTGTTCGGGGGGGGGCCAAGGAGCGGGTAGGGCGGACTCGATCGCCGCTGGCTACCCGCGATGCCCCCCCTCCGGTGAAAGAACGGAGGTCCATGTATGTAAACACAGATCTCCGTTCTGTTGAAGGGGGAATTCCTCTATATGGAAGCCGTGATCATCCCCTTTCCCCAGCCAGGGCAGCCCCCTCACAGTTAGAACACGCCCAGGGAACACAGTTAACCCTTAGAGCGCCCCTTGCAGGTTAACCCCTTCACTGCCAATGACATTTACACAGTAATCAGTGCATTTTTATAGCACTGATCGCTGTATAAATGCCAATGGTCCCAAAAAAAAGTGTCAAAATGGTCCGACATGTCCGCTGCAATATCGCAGTACCGCTAAAAATCGTAGATTGCCGACATTTCTAGTAAAAAATGAAAAAAAAAATAAAAACCCCAGAAATTAAATTCTCATCAACCGTAAACGCGGCCACTTTTGCGCAAACCAATCAATAAACGCAGATTGCGATTTTTTTTTACCAAAAATATGAGGAAGAATATAAATCGGCCAAAACCGATGGAAAAAAAGGTTTTTAATATTTTTTTTGGGATTTGTATTTTAGCAAAAAGTAAGAAATTTGTTTTTTTTTGCAAAATTATCGTTATTCTTTTGTTTATAGCGGTGATCAAACTGACGCAGTGGTGATCAAATACCACCAAAAGAAAGCTCTATTTGTGGGGGAAAAAAGGACGCAAATTTTGTTTGGGTAAAACATCGCACAACCGCGCAATTGTCAGTTAAAGCGACGCAGTGCCGAATCGCAAAAAGTGCTCTGGTCCTAAAGTGTGAAATCCTTCCGGGGCTGAAGTGGTTAATCGTGATTTTGTACAGGTCAAAAGGTCACCAATGTAAAAAGCAGAAAAAAAAGCGCCCAAATCTGCCTGAAAAAATACCTCCAGAACTTGTTTGAGCTTCAGGCGTTTTCAGGCTTGTGGCTTCAGGCGTTTTGGAGTGGAGATGTGACCCGTCTCCATAGAGAATCATTGATTTTTTCTTTTTCCCTCCAGCGTTTTGTAGCTTCAAGTTACAAAAGGCTCAGGTGTGAATGGGGCCTTAAAGCGACGTAGTGCCGTATCGCAAAAAATGGCCTGGTAATTAGGGGGGAAATCCTTCTGGGGCTGACGTGGTTAAATACCACTAAAAGAAGGCTCTATTAGTGTGGAAATGATAAAAATGTCACATGGGTACAGCGTTGCATGACCGCGCAATAGTCATTCAAAGTGCGACAGCCTGAGCAGGAAGGGGGTGAAAGTGCCTGGTATTGAAGGGGTTAAGCTTTGACAATAAAACCTGGAAGCTGATTGGTTTCATTGCACAGCTGCACCTGATTTTGCGCTCTGCAATTTTAGTAAATCCCCCAATCTATGTCGCTCTCAGACCAATACGCTGAGGCCGCTGTGTAGTGCCTGGAGGGTGCTATGCAGTGTGTAGAGCAGTGTTTATTCAGTCCACAAAATGACATATTACAGCGCACACATGCAATAATGACAACAAAACCTGCAAGGCTATTTAAAGTACCTGGACATCTTCAACCAAAATACGGGGAGTCTGTCGCACTATATGGCCATAGAGTGCTAAGCCCACTCCTACTTCACAGGCCCTATTGCAGATCCTGACCAGATCTCTTGGGCTGGAGCACCCCACCTATTCATAATTGCCTCTAATTAGTGTCCACATAAGACATAGGAAGAGTTCTCTAGATCTCCCATTAGGAGGAGTGTATGGCTCCCATGGTTATGAGACAGAATCTTCCATTCTATGGTAGTGTAGGACCCACTGAGACCTGTGAAATAGGAGTGGGCTAAGCACTCTATGGCCATATAGTGCGACGGACTCCCCATATTTTGGTGGAAGATGTCCAGGTACTTTAACCACTTCCTTACTTGGCACTTAAACCCCCCTCCTGCCCGGACCAATTTTCAGCGCGGTCGCTCTTTGAAGGACAATTGCGCGGTCGTGCGACGTTGTACCCAAACAAAATTTGCGTCCTTTTTTCCACACAAATAGCTTTCTTTTGGTGGTATTTGATCCCCTCTGCGTCATTTCTGATCGCCGCTATAAACAAAAAAAGAGCGTCAATTTTGAAAAAAAAAAAAACAATATTTTTTACTTTTTGCTATAATAAATATCCAAAAATAAAAAAACAAATTTATTCATCAGTTTTGGCCGATATATATTCTTCTACATATTTTTGGTAAAAAAAAAAAAAAATCGCAATCGGCGTTTATTGATTGGGTTGCGCAAAAGTTATCGCGCCTACAAACTATGGACATTGATTTATGACATTTTTATTATTATTTTTTTTTTTTACTGGTAATGGCGGCGATCTGCGATTTTTATTGGTACTGCGATATCGGGGCGGACATGTCAGACGTTTTTGACACTTTTTTGGGACCAGTGACATTTATACAGCGATCAGAAATTTAAATGTCCACTGATTACTGTATAAATGTCATTGGCAGTGAAGGGGTTAACCTGCAGGGGGGGCAATGAAGGGGTTAACTATGGTCCCTGGGTGTGTTCTAACTGTGGGGGGGGGTGACAGGGGCATGACAGATCTAACTGATCCCAGTGACAGGGATCAGTAGATCTGGCATGCCCCCCCTCACAGAACGGGGAACCGCCATGTTTACTTCGGTGGTTCCCCGTTCCTCCTCATTGTAAGGAGATCGCGGGAGCGCGCCCAGCACGAGCCAAATGGGAGGACGTCTATAGACGGCATTTTAGAGCCGCGTGTAGCCGTCATTCGGCTATGGCGCGGATGGGAGGAGGTTAAATAGCCTTGCAGGTTTTACTGTCATTATTGCATGTGTGCACTGTAATATGTCTTTTTGTTTGGTGGCCTTATAGCAGCACCATCTCTAATGTGATACATTATTAGGGTGTGCCCCCCCAAGTATGTACGTATTTATTCAGTCCGCAAGGCGCCTCAACAGGTCATGTTTTCAGGATTTCCCTCAGATGAAGCGGCTGTGGTAATTGCTAAGGCAGTAAAAATGATCAAATCACCTGTGCAAAATAATGGAAATCCTGAAAACATGACCTGTTGGGGCGCCTTGAGGACTGGAGTTGAGAAACACTGGTGTAGAGTACTCACAGGTAGCAAAGTCTGCATCTTCTGAATTCTCGCAAACAACAATGGCTCAGTCTCCGGCCTCTGGATCCGGCAGCAATTCTTCTCCAGGTGCAGCCACATGGTCCTGGGCAGGTGGGCATTATAGTTCCCTTTTTCCCCCTCTCCAGCTGCACACGTCTCTCCTCCACATCCCTTGTTAGGGGTGAGCTTCCTGGGCTTGGTCTCCAAAAATAAGGCCGCTGCCCCTCCACACTTGCAGATTCTGACTTTGTTCACAAATGCAGGATGAGGCTGACTGCATGACCTCTGATTTGGAGCAGGTGTGGAGCTGGCAGTATGACTGTGTTGCAGTGCAGTGGGATGTCCAGCAGATGGCAGAGGAGAGCCTTCAGCTCTAACAAATCTAAGCTTTCTATGAGATGAGGGAACCCGGCCTCTGCAATCTGTGGACACAGAGCAGCCATTGGCAAATTAAAGCGGAGTTCCACCCAAAAATGGAACTTCCGCTTTAAGCACTCCTCACCCCCTTAAATGCCACATTTGGCATGTAATTTTTTTTTTGGGGGGGAGGTGTGTCCCCAGGTTTCAGAGGGACTTCCTGTCCCTCTTCCACCTTCCGCCTCTGGGCCACCTAGGCGACTCCTCCTCTCCTCCTAGGCGGCCCCTCCCTGCTGGCAATCTTCTGGGACACGTCACAGGTCCCAGAAGATTGCCTGGCCACTGGCAACGCGCAGCGCGACTCGCGCATGCGCAGTGCGTGCCCGGCCGTGAAGCCACGGCCGGCGCCCACACCTGAAATGCCGGCGCCGCAGGGAGGAGGGGGGAGACGAGCGAGGCTTCGGGCGCAGCAGTCGCTGGACCGGGAGACAGGTAAGTTACTGTTTATTAAAAGTCAGCAGCTACACTTTATATAGCTGCTGACTTTTAATAAACCAAAAATCTAGTGGAACTCCGCTTTAATGCAAAGATTAGAGCTTTTCTTATTGTGTAGGCAAATGGGGCAGCTGCATATAAAGCTGCAATTCTCAATAAGTGTTTCAGCATAGTAGAATCAGTGCCCATCAGTGTAGCCTCATCAGTGCCTACTTTTATCAGTGTCGCCTCATCAGTGCCCATCATTGCAGCCTATCAGTGTCCATCAGTGCAGCCTCATCCGTGTCCATCAGTGCCTCCTCATCAGTGCCCATCACTGCCTCATCAGTGCCCATCAGTGCCACCCCATCAGTGCCCATCACTGCCTCCTCACCAGTGCCCATCACTGCCTCCTCACCAGTGCCCATCAGTGCAGCCTCCTCATCAGTGCAACCTCATTAGTACCCATCAGTGTCACCCCATCGGTGCAGCCTCATCAGTGCCCATCATTGCAGCCTCATCAGTGCCCATCATTGCAGCCTCATCAGTGCCCATTAGTGCAACTTCATCAGTGCCCATCAGTGCAGCCTCATCAGTGCCCATCAGTGAAGGAGAAAAATTACCTGTTTGCAAAATTTTATAACAAACTATGAAAAGGGTTTTTTTTTTTTTGCAAAATTTTCACTTTTTTTCCACTCGCTACTAGACACCAATGTAAGGGGGCACTTACCACTAGACAACGATGTAAGAGGGAACTCACCACTGACCACCAATGTAAGGGGGCACTCACCACTGACCACCAATGTAAGGGGGCACTCGCCAATAACCACCAATGTAAGTAGTCACATCAAAAACCACCAATGTAAGGAGGCACTCACCACTGACCACCAATGTAAGGGGGTACTCACCACTGACCTCCAATGTAAGGGGGCACTCACCGCTGACAACCAATGTAAGGGGCACTCACCACTAGCCACCAATGAAAGGGGGCACTTACCACCAATGAAGGGGAGCACTGGTGACTGACCACCAATGAAAGAGGGCACTCACCACTAACCACCAATGAAAGAGGGCACTCACCACTGACCATTAATGTAAGGGGGCACTCACCACTGACTACGAATGTAAGGGGGTACTCACCAATGACCGTTAATGTAAGGGGGGACTAACCAATGACTATCAATGTAAGGTGGCACACACCACTGTCCTCCAATGTAAGGGAGCACTCACCACTAATAAAAGGGGGCACTGACCACCAATGTAAGGGGGCACTAACCACTAGTCCCCAATGTACTGTATGGGAGCACTCACCACTGACCACCAATAAAAGGGAGCACTGACCACCAATGAGATTGAACACGAGTCACCAATGTAAGGGAGCACTCACCACTAACCACTTATAAAATGGGGCACTGACCACCAATGTAAGGGGGCACTAACCACTAGCCACCAAGGTAAGGGGGCACTCAGCACTAGCCACCAAGGTAAGGGGTCACTCACCAATGGCCACCAAGAAAAAGTTCCTTCACAAGCCACCAATGTAAGGGGGCACTCACCATTGACCATCACTGTAAGGGGCACTCACCACTGACCACCAATGTAAGGAGGCACTCACCACTGACTGCCATCTTAAGGGGGCACTCACCAATGACCACCAATGTAAGGGGGTGTTCACCACTGACTACCAATGTAAGGGGTCACTGACCACAGATGAAAGGGAGCACTCACCACTGGCCACCAATGTAAGGGGGCACTCACCAATGACCACTAATAAAAAAGGTCTCTCACCACAAGCCACCAATGTAAGGTGGACACTCAACACTGACCATCAATATAAGGGGGCACGCACTAAGGTCCACCAAGAAAAAGGTAATCTCGACCACAAAAATAAGGGGGCACTGACCACCAATAAAAGGGATCACTGAAAACTACCAAATTGAGAGAGCACTCTCCACCAAGAAAAAGGCCCTTCACCAATGGCAACCAATGAACAAAGTCACTCATCACTGGCCACCAATGTAAGGGGGCACTTACTACTGACCACCAACTAAAGGGGACACTGATTAATGTTTTTTTATTGCTGTTTCTGACCCCATTAGGAAGACTCACCCTCTCTATTTGGTCTGTCTACCATAATCACCAGATGTGAAAATATAAAATTTGGGATGTAACCAGAACAGGAATAAAGGAGAAATCTTCCAAAGGGGAACAGCCGGGGATTTCCCTCACGTTTTTTACAATTTTTAATTTTGGAAGGGTCACATCACATCCAGCAATTAGTATCTCCCAACAAGGGAATGTTCACCATGAATAGAACAGTACAGTGTACAATATAGAGAACCCGTACAAGATAATTAAATGGTACAAACATATCATTTGTGTTCCATACCAGCTGTTTAATAAATCCAGCAACTGACAGAGAATCATATCAGTGGGATGCGCAATGTCACCCAGAAGTTTTCAAGTTTCCAGAGGTAATAAAGATGTCCGAGGGGGACGCAAAAAAAGTGCAAAGAAAAATAAAAGAAATTGCTAATATAGTGTTTTATAGACATATGTTGGTAAATAGCTAGTACACAAAACTGCGCTAGAAATATTACACTTTGTGTTATCACCTTGAAAAGGGAAGTGGCAACTTAAAACCACAAAATACATTTTATTTGGTGAAATAAATAAATAAATATGATGCTCAATACGTCATACTCCTTTCGAACCCTCCTTTCATACACCTGCCTGAAAACCTTGCAGAGGACCCAAGATGAGGCCCCCAGTGGCATTGAGAACAACCACCTCATCTTGCATGGAGACGTGTTCTTCTCCACCCACGTACTTGGAAGGTTGTCTGATCCTGTGACCTTGGGTGACCACAACCTCAACAGATGTACAGTGGGGCAAAAAAGAATGGAGTCCGCTACCAATTGTATAAGTTCTCCCACTTAAAAAGATGAGAGAGGCCTGTAATTTTCATCATAGGTACACTTCAACTTTTGAGAGAGAGAGAATGAGAAAAAAATTCAGAAAATCACATTGTCTGATTTTCAAAGAATTTATTTGCAAATTATGGTGGAAAATAAGTATTTGGTCACCTACAAAAAAATGGGATTTTATTAAGAACTTACCGTAAAATCCTTTTCTCTGAGTTCATTGACAGACACAGCCTCTTATTCATGACACGTGGGTTATGTACCTTTTACTAGGAGTAAACTAGGCAGAACGAAGTTCAGAAAGCAAAGCTGGCCCCTCCCAGAGGGCCATCCTCACTCAGCACATGACCCCTCAGCCCTGCATAGCATATCAGTTCGTAACAAGCCGTACAAACACAACACTGAGGGGTGGGTGCTGCGTCTGTCAATGAACTCAGAAAAAAGGATTTTACGGTAAGTTCTTAATAAAATCCCATTTTCTCTTACGTTCATTGACAGACGCAGTCTCTATTCATGACACGTGGGGACGTCCCAAAGCAGTGTCAACAAGAGGGGTGGATAAACAATAACAACTGTACCCAACAGAAAGATCTCAGGAGGCGCCAAAAGCGCCTACACCGCCGCCTGCAAAACCTTGCGGCCAAAAGCAGCATCCGCGGATGCTGACACATCAACTTTGTAAAACGTAACAAAAGTGTGCACCGAGGCCCAAGTAGCTGCCTTGCACACCGATGCTTGGTGTCTAAACACCCAGGAAGTGCTAATCGCCCTGGTGGAATGAACCGTGACTGGAAAAGGGGGAACTTGGCCCCGAACAGTATACGCATGGGTCACGGTCTGTCTGGTCCAACGTGAAACAGTGACCGACGAAGCCTTTGCGCGGCCCATCTGTCAGCACAAACAGTGCATCCGACTTCCTAAAAGGAGCCGTAGCTGCCAAATACACCCGCAATGCCCTCACCACATCCAATGAATGCAAAGCAATCTCCTTAGGGTGAGATGATGGCGGACACAAGGAAGGGAGGACAATGTCCTCATTAATGTGAAAAGAGGATACTACCTTCGGAAGGAATGAAGGAGACGGGCGCAGCACCGCCTTATCCTTATGTAGGACCAAATAAGGAGGCCTACACGACAAAGCTGCCAATTCAGACACCCGCCTAGTGGATGTGATAGCCACCAAGAAGGCGACCTTCTGAGACAGCAATTGTGAGGGAATATCCCTGATCTTCTCATAAGGCGGTTTCTGCAGTACAGAAAGTACCAAGTTTAGATCCCATGGCGCCAGGGGCGACCGTACCTGAGGAGCCACATGACGTACCCCTGTACAATTCAAAGAATACGTCGCCAAGGGACGCTGAAACCGAATTGCCAGAGCGGACATCTGGCCCTTGAGGGTGCTCAAAGCCAACTTCTGGTCCAGGCCTTGTTGAAGAAAGGCCAACACCCGAGCAACTGCAAAGGAACGGGGGTTCCAAACCCCTGACTAGCACCAGGCAATATAGGCCTTCCAGGTGCGATGATAGATCTTGCGCGAAGTACACTTGTGCGCCTTAAACATAGTGGGGATCACTGACTCAGAGACCCCCCTGTCCCTCAATACCTGGGACTCAATAGCCATGCCGTCAAAGCCAGCAAGGGTAAAGCAGGGTGCAAGATGGGGCCCTGCGACAGTAGATCTTCGTGAAGCGGGAGTCGCCAGGGCACGTCTGTTACCATCTGCACCACATCGGAGTACCAAGGGCACCGAGGCCAATCCGGAGCCACCAGGATTGTCGGGATTCCCTCCACTTCTATCCTGCGCAGCAACCACGGTAGAAGCTTGAGAGGAGGAAAGGCGTACAGAAGCCTGTACCGGGACCACCAGAGCATCTGTGGCTGCGGCCAACGGGTCCGTTGACCTGCTCACAAAGGTCTTCACTTTGTGATTGAATCTGGACGCCAGGAGATCCACATCTGGCGTGCCCCACCTTTCGCAAATCTGGCGAAAGACCTCTGGAAGCAGGGACCACTCTCCCTGGTCAAGCTTTTGGCGACTGAGGAAGTCTGCCTTCCAATTTTCTACGCCCGGAATGTAGATGGCGGAGATTGTTGGCACGTGAAGCTCTGCCCACCTTAGAATGTGGGCTGCCTCTGCCGCCGCTGCCAAGCTTCTTGTTCCGCCTTGATGGTTCACGTACGCCACCGCAGTGGCGTTGTCCAACTGAACCCGAACCGGGAGGCTGCGCAGCCTCGCCGACCAGCGGGAGAGACAGAGCCTGATCGCCCTCAGCTCCAACACATTGATCGGAAGTCGAGACTCCTGCGTCCACCAACGGCCCTGAGCCGACAGGTTCCCCAGGACTCCTCCTCAGCCCGAGAGGCTGGCATCCGTCGTGACTATTGACCATTGTAGGGGAAGAAACGACTTCCCCAGGGTCAATGCCGGGGCCTGAAGCCACCAAGTCAACGACCCCCTGGTCAGATGATCCAACCGGATCAGACGATCCAGAGACGAAGGGGACCTGTCCCACTGCAGTAGTATCGCTCGCTGCAGGAGCCGGGTGTGACTCTGGGCGTACGGTATCGCCTCAAAGGACGAGACCATGTGCCCCAACACCCGCATGCAAAAAACGTAAGGAGGACCACCGTCGTGACAGCAGGGACCGCACTGCTACTTGCAGTGCCAGCAACTTGTCCGGAGGTAGAAATACCTTCGCCTGCACAGTGTCCAATGTCAGACCCAGATACTCGAGTCGACAGGACGGGGTCAAAGTCGACTTCTGTAGGTTGATCAGCCAACCGAAGTCCCTCAGTGAGGACAGGGTGACAGTAACATTGTCCTCCAGAGCCTGAGCCGACTCTGTGCGCAGGAGAAGATTGTCCAAGTAGGCTACTACAGCAACGCCCCTCTGTCCCAGAAGAGCGAGCACTGGGGCCAGCAACTTGATGAACACCCATGGAGCCGAGGCCAGGCCGAAAGGGAGAGCCACAAACTGGTAAAAACGTAAGGAGGACCACCGTCGTGACAGCAGGGACCGCACTGCTACTTGCAGTGCCAGCAACTTGTCCGGAGGTAGAAATACCTTCGCCTGCACAGTGTCCAATGTCAGACCCAGATATTCGAGTCGACAGGACGGGGTCAAAGTCGACTTCTGTAGGTTGATCAGCCAACCGAAGTCCCTCAGTGAGGACAGGGTGACAGTAACATTGTCCTCCAGAGCCTGAGCCGACTCTGTGCGCAGGAGAAGATTGTCCAAGTAGGCTACTACAGCAACGCCCCTCTGTCCCAGAAGAGCGAGCACTGGGGCCAGCAACTTGATGAACACCCATGGAGCCGAGGCCAGGCCGAAAGGGAGAGCCACAAACTGGTAATGAAGGTCCCCTACAGCAAAGCGCAGGAATCGTTGGTACCTGACGTAGATGGGAACGTGCAGATATGCGTCTTTGATGTCCAGGGACGCCAGCCAATCCCCTTGGTGTAGGGCGGCCACGACCGAACGGACTGATTCCATCCTGAATTTGTGCGTCTTCACAAAGTGAGCGATTTTAAGTCCAGAACCGGCCTGCCCCCCCTCCTTCTTTGTTACCACAAAGAGGTTTGAATAGAAGCCGCGGAATCTCTCCGGCGGAGGGACTGGCACAATCACCCCCTGTTCGAACATCGACCACACAGCCCCTAGCAGGGCTAGCCGACGCTCCGGAGGGAGACTTAAATTGGACAGGAAGAACCTGTCCGGGGGCCGGGTGCTGAACTCTATCTTGTACCCGGAGGACACCACCTCCCGCACCCACCGGTCCGCGAACCCCAGAAGTCGGCCCATCCTCCGTCTTTTCGGGCTTGCGTTGCCAGGGATGCTTACCAGAGCCCGAGGCAGACTTGCCGGGCCGGGAGTTCCTGCCCGCCTGACCGGGCGCACGAAAAAAAACGTTGCTGCCCAGAGGGCTGAGGCCCCTGTTTGCGGTGCAACATACTCTTCCCCCCCAGTGAAATCCTTAATGATTTCATCCAATTGGGGCCCAAATAGCCGGCCACAGCAGGCGCCTGATAATGATTGCAAAAACCTACATTTTTGACAACATCGGTACAAAGTCCAGAGCTGCTTCACTAAGATAATGGAGCCCTTGCACCAAGTGGTCTGCTCGCTGCATGGATTCAGGCGAATCTACGCCGCCCCGGGCCTCACTCCACTCCATCGCACACTCTGCGAACAACTGAGCTACCATGACAGACGCCAAGGTCGGTCGCAAGGCTGCCCCCGCCACCAAAAAGAGTGCCTTGGACATTGCTTCCGTCCGCCTATTGGCCGGATCCCTAAAAGAGGGTGACCCCTCTAGGGGAATAGCTGTCGCCTTGTTCAGGCGTGCCACTGGCGGATCCACCGCGGGGGAGACCCATTTCTGTAACAGGCTGTCCTCAAAGGGATAGCGCACAGAAAAACGTTTTGGCAGGGTAAAGGAATTTAGTGGACGTTGCCATTCCTTATACACATACTGGTCAAAATACTGGAGGTAGGGAAAAACCTTAGGAGCACGGGAGGGTTTCTTGGACCCAAAAGTATAGGCAGACGCCTGTGCCTCTCCAGCCTGATCCAGGCGCAGTGAATTGCGAACGGCTGCGACCAGGACGCCCACCATCGCCTTTTCGCGCGCCGAGGCCCCCTGGTCCTCCTCCCCATCTGAAGGCTGCAGCTCTCCGTCTGAGAGCTCCACGGGGGTCCCCGTGACCCCAGAGCCCCCTTCCAGTTTCCGAGTCCTCCTCAGAGGATTGAGGGGGAGGGGGAGGCTTTTTTGGGCCCCCCCCTACACCGGTCCGATTCCCCCCGGGCGAAAAACTCCTCCAAGATGGAGGTCAACTGATCTAGGTACCAGCGCGGCCTGTGCTTCTGCGGACCTCTCCGGAGAAGCAACTGCCAGTTCAGCCGCCATTACACCACCGCCAGGACACCTGTGAGGCCTACCAGCCATCACCCCCACAGTGCCACCCCCTGCAAAGCCTCAGGACTGCCCAGTAGGACTCATCACCGCCGCTCCTGCACCCCAGGGAGAAAGCCAGCAATACTTGTGGAACCCTGTGCCACTGTGTGCCAAAAGGAGGCTGCCACTGTCTGCCAATGCCACTGCGTGCTGTGCCGCTGCTGCGATCTGCCAAACTGCTGATGCTGCTGCCGCTGCGTTCCCGGAAGGAATGGCGCCAAAAGCACATGGAAAAACTCCCATACAGGGAGACCAATCAAAAATGGCCGCTGACAAACACAAGAGGCCAAAACACCTCCAAAATGGCCACAGCAAAATGGCGGCGGCCACGGCTCCAGGAAAATGGCGGCCGACGCTGCCAAAATGACGGCGGCCGCGTGGCCTGCGAGCGGAGCGGTCCGAGCGGAGCGGTCCGAGCGGTTGTAACAGGTGAGCGGCAGAGCGACGGTTAACAGCGGAGCGGGCAGGTCGTAGGGCGGGCGGGTGTGAGGGGGGGGACATGACAGGGACCAGTGGGCCTGTACCCCCCCACTGGAACGGGCACCGCTAGTCGCCCACCCCTCTGCCCCAGGGAGGAGGGGGTGTCACTCACCCATCCAGACAGGCATAGCGGGTAGCCATCCGGTGCAGACCTTCCTCCCCCCAGGCGGGGAGGGATGCTGCTGGCCAATCGACCCCTGGCACAGGCCATGGCCTGGACATTGGGTATGCAAGGTGGGATGTTTAACCCACCGGCCGCCCGCACAGAACGGGTGGGATGCGGCGGACCCCGCCAGTGCTAAGGGTGGCTCGCATCCGTCGGCCGCGCTGGGGAAATGGCAGGACCTATGAATATCCGCGTGGTCCCCAGCCAGCTACTTGATTGCAGTCTTCATCAGAAGGCTTGCGCAAAAAGAATAATAGAAAAAACTGGGAACCAGGTCTAACTCCTTGCACTAGGCAGAAGAAAACTGATATGCTATGCAGGGCTGAGGGGTTATGTGCTGAGTAAGGACGGCCCCCTGGGAGGGGCCAGCTTTGCTTTCTGAACTTTCGTTCTGCCTAGTCTACTCCTAGTAAAAGTTACATAACCCAGGTGTCATGAATAGAGGCTGCGTCTGTCAATGAACGTAAGAGAAAAATAAATAAATATGATGCTCAATAAGTCAGATGACTCTGGCCTATCCTTAGACATATGACTACGGGCGTCTCTGAAAATTGGACCACCAATAGGCTTTTCTGTAGACTCCTTTCGAACCCTCCTTTCATACACCTGCCTGAAAACCTTGCAGAGGACCCAAGATGAGGACCCCAGTGGCATTGAGAGCAACCACCTCATCTTGCATGGAGACGGGTTTTTCTCCACCCACGTACTTGGAAGGTTGTCTGATCCTGTGACCTTGGGTGACCACAACCTCAACAGATGTACAGTGGGGCAAAAAAGTATTTAGTCAGCCACCAATTGTGCAAGTTCTCCCACTTAAAAAGATGAGAGAGTCCTGTAATTTTCATCATAGGGACACTTCAACTATGAGAGACAGAATGAGAAAAAAAAATCCAGAAAATCACATTGTCTGATTTTTAAAGAATTTAATTGCAAATTATGGTGGAAAAATAGTATTTGGTCACCTACAAAAAAGCAAGATTTCTGTCTCTCACAGACCTGTAACTTCTTCTTTAAGAGGCTCCTCTGTCCTCCACTAAGCTGTATTAATGGCACCTGTTTGAACTCGTTATCAGTATAAAAGACACTTGTCCACAACCTCAAACAATCAGACTCCAAACTTCACTATGGCCAAGACCAAAGAGCTGTCAAAGGACATCAGAAGCAAAATTGTAGACTTGCACCAGGCTGGGAAGACTGAATCTGCAATAGTTAAGCAGCTTGGTGTGAAGAAATCAACTGGGAGCAATTATTAGAAAATGGAAGACATACAAGACCACTGATAATCTCCCTCGATCCACGCAAGATCTCACCCCCCGTGGGGTCAAAATGATCACAAGAACGGTGAGCAAAAATCCCAGAACCACACGGGGGGACCTAGTGAATGACCTGCAGAGAGCTGGGACCAAAGTAACAAAGGCTACCATCAGTAACACACTACGCTGCCAGTGACTCAAATACTTCAGTGCCAGATGTGTCCCCCTGCTTAAGCCAGTACATGTCCGGGCCCACCTGAAGTTTGCTAGAGAGCATTTGGAAGATCCAGAAGAGGATTGGGAGAATGTCATATGGTCAGATGAAACCAAAATATAACTTTTTGGTAAAAACTCAACTTGTCGTGTTTGGAGGAGAATGAATGCTGAGCTGCATCCAAAGAACACCATACCTACTGTGAAGCATGGGGGCGGAAACATCATGCTTTGGGGCTGTTTTTCTGCAAAGGGATCAGGATTTGTGTAAAGAAAAGAATGAATGGGGCAATGTATTGTGAGATTTTGAGTAAAAACCTCCTTCCATCAGCAAGGGCATTGAAGATGAAACGTGGCTGGGTCTTTCAGCATGACAATGATCCCAAACACACCACCCGGGCAATGAAGGAGTGGCTTCGTAAGAAGCATTTCGAGGTCCTGGAGTGGCCTAGCCAATCTCCAGATCTCAATCCCAAAGAAAATCTTTGGAGGGAGTTGAAAATCCGTTTTGCCCAGCGACAGTCCCAAAACATCACTGCTCTAGAGGAGATCTGCATGGAGGAATGGGCCAAGCTACCAGCAACAGTGTGTAAAAACCTTGTGGAGACTTACAGAAAACGTTTGACCTCTGTCATTGCCAACAAAGGGTATATAACAAAGTACTGAGATGAACTTTTGTTATTGACCAAATTCTTATTTTCCACCATAATTTGCAAATAAATGCTTTAAAAATCAGACAATGTGATTTCTGGATTTTTTTCTCATTCTGTCTCTCGTAGTTGAAGTGTCCCTATGATGAAAATTACAGGCCTCTCTCGTCTTTTTAAGTGGGAGAACTTGGACAGTTGGTGGCTGACTAAATACTTTTTGCCCCACTGTATGTCATTCTCCCATTTTACTGTTCTTATTGTTAAAGCCTTTTTGAGCCAAGAATCATTTTGAACAAATTACCTACACTAAAAGGGCTCATTTACACTTGGTTCAGCTTCAACATATTAAAGCGTCTACCGCTTCAACGTGCTTTTTTTTATGTGTGCTTATTTATGTTTCTGTGATGCTTTAATGAAGATTGGCAAATGCCCTGTGTGTGTTGATTTTCTATTTGTTTTAAAGGGGCCTTGTAGAACAAACCTCAGTAGTACCCTCACTCAGCAGATCCTCAGCTCATCAGAATCCTGGTCTCTGAACTCTCCTTTAAGCCCCACGTCCAATCACTTTGCAAATCTTGTCGCCTCAGCCTCCGCAACATCTCCATTTCACTACTGAAATATTACTGTGTCCTTCAGTTATTTGATAGATCAAAATGAAATTGCTGATCCAAACACCCAAATATTTATAAATGACAATCATGGAAATTGTCAGGGGTTCCTAAACTTTTGCATACAACTGTATATGACAGCGCTATACAAATACCTGAAATAAATATAATAAATACTGTCTTCCCTCATGTTGTAAAGCGCTGTGCAAACTGTTGGCGCTATATAAATCCTGTATAATAATAATGATAATAATTAGTACCCCCATTCAGCAGATCCCAAGCTAATTGATACTCTCGCTCAGCAGAACCCCAGCTCATACATACCCCCATTCAGCAGATCCCCAACTTAATGGTACCCTCATTCAGCAGATCCCCTGCTCAGTGGTACTCCGAGATCTGCTGATGCCCCACTCAGTAGTATTCCCAGCTTTCCCTGCTCTGCTGATCACCCGTGCAGTAGTAACCTGCAGCTCTGCTCATCCCCCCACTAAGTAGTAACCTTCAGCTCTGCTGATCCCGCACTCAGTAGTAACCCCCCGCTCTACAGATCCCCCACTCAGTAGTATTCCCAGCTTTCCTTGCTCTGCTGATCCACCACTCAATAATACCCTCAGCTTTGCTGATCCCCTGCTCAGTAGTAACCCCAGCTCTGCTGATCCTCTGGTTTGCTGATCCTCCTCTCTTTCTGGTCTCCGGTCACTTCCTGATATATTGCTTTCACGCTGCGCACCACATGTGACATCTGCTAGTTTCTTTGCTGATCCTCTGCCACTCAGTCCTCTCTCTTCGGTCCCTGCTCACCTTCCATTATAGCATTCCCATGTTGCGCTCTCTCTCTCTGGTCCCTGGTCACCTCCCGCTATATTGCTTTCACGCTGCACACCACATGTGACATATGCTTGTTTCTTTGCTGATCCTCTGCCGCTCAGATCTTTCTCTCCGGTCCTGCTCACCTTCCATTATAGTATTTCAATGTTGCACACCATGAGGTTGATTTACTAAAGCCGGAGAGTGCAAAAACTGGTGCAGCTGTGCATGGTAGCCAATCAGCTTCTAACCTCAGCTTATTCAATCAAGCTTTGACAATAAAACCTTGAAGCTGATTGGTCTCTGTGTGGAGCTGCACTAAATTTTACACTTTCAACCTTTAGTAAATCAACCCCCATGTGTCTGCTAGTTGCTCCGCTCCAATCCAAACCCCGCTCACCTTCCTGCTGCTCCACGTTCTACATCAGATGTGGCGTCTTCACCAGATACTCCCAGAATATATACATATGAACCAGAAGTGACTGCTGATGACATCTTTCCGGTTCGCTTGTTGGTTTCCCAGTGCATCCTGGGATATCTCAAACCTACAATACCTCCGAAACAAAGTGAAGCTAAAGCTGATTAAAAGCCTCTCAAAAGCGGCAGGTGCCATTAGCAAGCCTTGCTATAGACTTCTATGGAAGCGTTGGAGAAGCTTTGAAGCACCAAAAACGTGGCACGAGGGATCATTTTTGAAGTGAAGCAAACACAACGTGTGAACAGGACTGTAAGGAAACCATTTTATTTAGTGACAGGAGCTTTGATTGGCATTCAGAGCGCTTAAAAAAAAAATGCGTCCAATACCTAATTTTGAAGTAAGTGTAAGCAAGGGCTCCATCTTTTCTTTTTCAGTGGACACTGCACCAGAGACCAATGTCCAGTCCTTTAGGACCAAACACCTCGGACCTGAATTGACCATCACACCCTAGATACTAATTAGAATGACCGGTTCCTCTGACGGTGGATCCCATGGTCAGGGGGCATCCTACAAACATTAAATTGTTGCCCGTTCTGAAAACAGGTTGATTAGACAAATATCAGTCATGTCTGTGGGCAGCTTAACCCATAAAGGAAGCAAATGAGCATGACTGCTGACTTACTAATCAGCCGATAGCTCGGGTCTGAATGTTTATGAAGCCATGTGTGGGAGTAATTAGGATTAAGAGAACATAATAAATCTTGCTGCACGCGGCCACATTATGGCTGCTCATAATAAGGTGCTGAAGCGGCCCTAATAGGAGGAACATATGTTCCAGTCCTATTACTCATGCAGGTGCACTTTACCCCTCATTTAATTTGTAAAAGTAATATTTATACAACATGAGATGATTTAACTGCACCAACTAAGGCTGAATACTATATGAGCTCCTTGTATTTAGGAGGATTACAAATGCCAGAAGGCCTATCTATCAAGCTCCGCGCTCAAAATGAGATTCCGAATGGTCGCGATGATATAGGATGATTTGCAAGGGATTATGCATTGATCTTTCACATAAAATTAAAATGGGAATCCATTGAAAGAGCACAAACTGTCACGTTAATGTGCAGCGTAGCAGGGTGTGCAAAGCCTACAAACCCCGGAAAAAGCTTTAATTCAGCTGAAGAGACTATACAGTATTTCTGCACGCTCTACATTTCACAACATACAGAGGCTTATACTGCAAGACAAAGTGCACAGCGCATCAATCCTGCAGCAACCAATCACATTTCACCTTTAAATGACATGACCCCAGTAACTGTATATGCACTATATTACCAAAAGTATTGGGACACCTGCGTTTACACGCACATGAACTTTAATGGCATCCCAGTCTAAAGCCTCGTAAACACGGTGCGACGGTCGTACGACCGAACGGATGTTGTATGTTGGCTCATATATCTCGCGCATCTGACATGCAATAAACATTCATATGACCAACCCAAAGGTAGTGATGTGTAATGAACGTATAAAGAGAAAGTTCAGGTGCATGTAATTTGTGAATTAGGAACGAACGGACACTTCCGGCCGTTCCTGACTTCTGAGCATGCGTGTTTTGCACAGAGCAACTTGTTGGACCAAGTTCTCTGTACACGCGATACAACGGTCGTACGACCGCTTGTTGGTACTACCAAAGTATTCTAGTTTGCTCATTCAACCTCCGTTGTACGACCGTCGTACGTCGGCTGATCTAATTGCGCATACTAACGGTCGGATGATCATACAATTAGCAGTCGCATGACCGTTTGCATACGACCGTCGAACTGTGTGTACGAGGCTTTAGTCTGTAGGGTTCACTATTGAGTTGGCCCCCGCCTTTGCAGCTATAACAGCTTCAACTCTTCTGGGAAAGCTGTTCACAAGGTTTAGGAGTGTCTATGGGAATGTTTGACCGTTCTTCCAGAAGTGTATTTGTGAGGTCAGGCACTGATGTTGGATGAGAAGGCCTGGCTTGCAGTCTCCGCTCTAATTCATCCTAAAAGTGTTCCTTTTCCTATGTTCCTATCAGGTTGAGATCAGGACTCTGTGCAGGTAGGGTTGCCACCTCATCCCTTTAAACCTGAACAAATATTAATTACACAGTTTCTGTGGCTGATTAAGCTGGTAATTAAGCTCACTTGGTGCCTTATCTGCATTAAATTGACCTCAGAACAACCTGTGTAATTCATATGTGTTTGGATTTAAAGGGATGAGGTGTTAACCATATGTGCAGGCCAGTCAAGTTCCTCCACCCCAAACTCGCTCATCCATGTCTTTATGGACCTTGCTTTGTGCAATGGTCCAGATCATTTGGTGGAGGGGGATTATGGTGTGGGGTTGTTTCTCAGGGGTTGGGCTTGGCCCCTTCGTTCCAGTGAAGGGAACTCTTAAGGTGTCAGCATACCAAGACATTTTGAACAATTTCATGCTCCCAACTTTGTGGGAACAGTTTGGGGATGACCTCTTCCTGTTCCAACATGACTGCGCACCAGCGCACAAAGCAAAGTCCATAAAGACATGGATGAGCGAGTTTGGGATGGAGGAACTTGACTGGCATGCACAGAGTCCTGACCTCAACCAGATAGAACACCTTTGGGGTGAATTAGAGCAGAGACTGCGAGCCAGGCCTTCTCGTCCATCATCAGTGGCCAACCTTACAAATGTGCTTCTGGAAGTTGCTGTGCTGCTTACTTAACATAGGAGGTTTTCTCAATCAGTGCAAGGTGTTCTCTGGTTGCACAATGTGGTAATGGTCAAAAACAATGAAAATAGTACCACTCAAATGCCCCCTCTAAACCTGTGTCATTCGGATCAGCATCTGAATAGACTGGTGCAGGACAGATAGGATTGGCTTGGCAGGCTCTAGTAGACTTCAACAAAATGGCGGCCATCTGCACACTGACACCGACTCCATGATGCATAAATGTGAATGAAATGAAAAGAAAAGATAGCTCTAGTATATAGTAGTCAACTGGTATACACCAATCAGCCGTAACATTATCACCACCCATCTAATATTGAGTTTTGCAACCAAAAAACAACCCTGGCCCATTGAGGCATGGACTCCACTAGACATAGCATCACACTGTCTCCACCAGCTTGTCCTCTTCCCATACTGAATCCTGGTGCCATCTCTTCCCCAGATAAGTGACGCACCCACATGATTCATCAGACCAGGCCACCTTCTTCCATTGCTCCATGCTCCAGTTCAGATGCTCACATGCCCATTGTAGGAGCTTTTGGCTGAGGACACGGGTCAGCATGGACAATCTGACTGGTCTACAGCTACACAGCCCCATTACACAACAAACTGCGATGCTCTTTGTGTTCTGACACCTATCAGAATCAGCGTGCAGGATCCTCTGATTCCTTCTGTATTGAATTGTTTTGTAACTGTACTGTCTGCCCTCATGTTGTAAAGCGCAAACTGTTGGCGCTATATAAATCATGTATAATATAAGAGACCCAGGAGGACTGCGCCCACCGGCACCAGCACCCACAGAGGAGCCCAGCTATACTTGCTGTTCGCTGCCAGTATGCACTGAGAACCGCCAGATGATCTGCGCCGTCAGAAGCCACTGTTCCAAAGAGAAAGTAAAAACGGCTGTAGCACGTTTTTACAGCATGCAGGGACCCCAATATGGCCACCATATGGTCATACACTAGAGGCCAAAACCACCTGCAGGGGAACGTGCCTACCGCAAAATGGCCGCTCTGAGCACTAGAGGGAAGACTCCTTTAGGAACAGATGTCCGCGACCACGGCAAAATGGCGGCAATCCACCGCAAAATGGTGGCGGATCACCGCATGGCGCTTAAAATCGCAAAAAAAGGTGGAATAACGACCGGGTGCGGTGCGGTGGGATGGGGGGGTGGGGAGGAAGGCCCCTAGGAGTACCGGGAACCCAACGGTAGTGGCTACCAGCCCGAAAGCGTTCAGACACCCGTCGCCCCCCCCTCCACACCTGAAGCAGGGGGGCACTCACTCACCATTCCCGTCGGGCGTAGCGGGTAGCCACCCGTTCGCAGACCTGCCGCCCCTGTCTGGACGGAATGCTGCCCGCCAAAGTCGCCCGAACCAGACCGCAGCCCGGGAGCAGGGCGCAAGAGGGGAGACCCCCAGGCCGCCCGCACGGAACGGGCACGATGCGGCGGGACCCCATACCCAGGGACTGGCTTGCATCGGTCGGCCAGGCCGGGGAAAGTATAGAGTCCTATAATGACCCTCTATGCCCCGGCCGGCTTCTTGATAGCAGACTTCATGCTTGATAGAAGTAAGTGATTAAAAAAGAAAATAAAAGAAATAAAAAGAAACAGTCTCAATCCGGACTGCAAATCCCCTAAGGGAGCCGGGTCAACTCCTTGCAAACTAGGCATTAAAACGGCTGAGCTATGCAGGGTGGGGGGGGTTTATGTGGGAAGAGAGGACGGCCCCATGGGAGGGGCCAGCTTGTTTTTTTCCCTGCCTAGTTAACTCCTAGTAGGACAAGCATAAACCCACACGTCATGAAAAGCTGCGTCTGTCAGTGAACGTAGGAGAAAAGTGGCCTGGTCATGAAGGGAGGTAAAATCTCCTGGAGTTGAAGTGGTTTATTTGCCCATCATGGGAAAAATGGAGACTCCTGCACAGAACACCTTAGGTGCTCCTTCCATAGTGTGCAGCGATAGCGGTCCCCCTATGATGCTTACCACTAAGGGCACCCCCACACTGGGGCGTTAGCGGTAAATCCCTGCTAGTTTCAGCGGGGATTTACCGCTGTTATAGCAGCGCTACGGCGGCAGGAGCAGTGCGCTTTTAACCCCCCACAAGGGGGGTTGCAGCCGCTGCGGAAGCACTGCCCCATTATTTTCAATGGGCAGGGGCGGTGGAGGAACGGTATATTACCACTCACCGCACCGCCCCAAAGATGCGGCTTGCAGGACTTTTAGTAACATCCTGCAAGCTTTCACATTGGGGTGGATAGGAAGGGATTTTTGAGGTGCTTTACTGGCGCTATTTTTAGCTAAATAGCGCTTGGAAAGCGCCTCAACGTGAAAGGGGTCTTAGAGCCCTTTCACATTGGGGCAGTTTTCAGGCGCTGCAACGCTGGAAATAGCCTCTGCTCAGCGCCTGAAAACCGCCTCTCTGAAAGTCAGTGTGTCCTTTCACACCGGGGCAGCGCGCTTGCAGGAGAGGAAGAAAACTCCTGCAAGCAGCATTTTTGAGGCGGTGCGGGAGTGGTGTATACATCGCTCCTCCACCGCCCCTGCCCATTGAAATGAATGTACAGCACTTCCGAAGCGGCTGTACAGCGCTGCGGAAGCGCCGCACGTTGGCGCTTTTAACCCCTTTTTAACCCCTTCTTAGGGGTTAAAAGCACCCCCGTTGCCGCCCGAATAGCGGCATCAAAGCACCGTTATAACAGTGGTAAAGCGTCACTAAACTAGCAGCGCTTTACCGCTGATGCTCGGGTCACTCCAGTGTAAAAGGGGTCTAAACCTCAACTGTATTTTTCATCTCGTATTTTTGCACACAAAGGTCTGAAGAAAGCTTTAATCTGGTTAAGGACAAAAAGGATTCTAATGTAACCTTGCACATAAGATATTTTGAAATTCCTGGTAGCTCAATCCATCAACTACAATCGCACATTACTGCAATTTAATTGTGTCCCTTAAAGTTCAACCTATAAATCATTTCCACATATGGAAGAGCTGGGTGATTAATTCACATTTAAGAGATTTTTGGACCTTCCTTGTCTTCTCTCTCTTATGTCTGACTTTATAAATTCAATCTCATCAGATGCTCTCCATGCAAAAAAAAAAAAAATAAGTAGTAAAATACCTTGCATAAGTTCACTCTATATTAAGTCCAAATAACCTGTGATGGTGAATGACTGAAAGTGAACAGGGTATCAAATAAGTTGACTGTATGATGGTCAATGATTCAAGTGAAAAAGTCCAAATAAACCTGTGATGGTTAAAGACTTAAAGTGAACAGTGCATAAAAAGTCCAAACAAATGTCCCAATTAAACAATAAAGTTGAGCACAAAGACAGGTGGAATGTGCATAGATGGAATCCGTGGTGAGTTATCATCCAAAGATCGATGTAGAGGGTTAATGATGACAATAAAGACCAACAATTCTTCTCTAAGATAAAAAAGGTGGACTCTTACCAGATGGGTTGGGTACACTTGACCGTACGGCCAGTGGACCTTACAGGCTTGTAGTGGAAAACTCCACAAACAGTGTTGGCAGGATCTTCATTGCTGGTGCTGGTGAACTTCACCTCTTGGGTGGTCCCTTCGGTAACACCAGAGTCAAGGTTAACCTCAACATCAGACCTCACCGGGAACCACGTGAAGAAAAGAAACCGCTCCACGTTGTGTAGTAAAACATACCAGTTTACTCCACCAATACAAGAACAGACAAAATAAAAGCCGGCAAATAAAGTACATAAAAGAAAGACTGCGATAGGCACGTGGTCCCCACCCAATCGCATAAAAAGTCCAAACAAATGTCCCAAATAAACAATAAAGTTGAGCTCAAAGACAGGTGGAATGTGCATAAATCGAATCCGTGGTGAGTTATCATCCAAAGATCGATGTAGAGGGTTAATGATGACAATAAACACCAACAATTCTTCTCTAAGATAAAAAAGGTGGACTGTTACCAGATGGGTTGGGTACACTTGACCATATGGCCAGTGGACCTTACAGGCTGGTCAATGGGTGGGGACCACGTGCCTATCACAGTCTTTTATGTATTTTATTTGCCGGCTTTTATTTTGTCTGTTCCTGTATTGGTGGAGTAAACTGGTATGTTTTACTACACAATGTGGAGCGGTTTCTTTTCTTCACATGGTCCTTTACCATGTGCTCAGCTTATCACAAGTAAACAGACTTGCTGGCAGTCCTTTTCTCCCTCGCCGTCTGTGTGAGGAAAGGAGATCCATTAATCTGTAAGACTGTCAGAACATTGTTTACACTGATTATCAGTGCAGCCCCATAAGTGCTACCTATCAGTGCTACCTATCAGTGTCCATAAGTGCCACCTATCAGGGCTTATCAATGCCACCTATCAGTGCCCATCAAGGTCACCTATTAGTGCCCATCAGTGCAGCCTATCAGTGTCCATAAGTGCTGCCTATCAGTGCTCATCAATGTCACATATCAGTGCTCATCAAGGTCACCTATCAGTGCCCATCAGTGCAGCCTATCAGTGCCCATCAGTGTCGCCTATCAGTGCTGCCTATCAGTGTTCATCAACGCCACCTATCAGTGCCCATCAGTACTGCCTATCAGTGCCCATCAATGTTGCCTATCAGTGCCCATCAATGCTGTCTATCAGTGCCGCCTCTTAGTGCCCATCAATGCTGCCTATTAAAGCCTATCAGTGCCGCCTACCAGTCCCTCTTTACCAGGACTCTGAGCTGAAAGAGTACAAATAGGAGAGGAGAGAGCCAATCTACTCCTTCTCCTCCCAGCGGGGCGGGAGAAGTATCAGATCGGCTCTCTCCTCTCCCACCCTTCAAGGGAGGGGGAACTGTCAGTGCAGGCTCTGTATGAGAGAGATGCTCTCAGCTCAGAGACCTGCAACAAGCAACCCCATTGGGGCCCCCTGCTAGGGTCCGGTCACAACTGTGACCTTTGTGACCCTGGTAGTTCTGCCACTGCCTCCACAGTCTGCTGACTGGACAATAGGGATGAGTGAAATTGCCTGGGTTCAATTCACAGGGACGGTGGTTTTGCTGAATCCTGCTTGAAGTCCACCATACCTGAACCCCATTGAAATCTAGAAAGATCCTGAAAGGCAAATCTGGCAATTTTCAAGGCAAGTTGACAACAGCTTTGTGGATTGGCCCTGGGGATAGCAGTGGCCTGTACATGTGTGTAGGCAGGTGTAGTTTGGCCTCCCTGCACCAATGGCACTGACAGCACCACCATGCAGAGAGAGTGGTGAACAGGAGGAACTCACAGTCCTCTTAGGCCTCCACAGCATCATCAGGTGAGCAGCTATGCGACTGGGAGCTGCTGCCTCGGATGACCCCGCGGCCATCTTTAGTAAGGGCAGTACTTATGAAAGTACTGACTCCTTACAGTTGGCGCACATTTTGTATGTGGTTAGGACAAGGATACCCGGTGGCCAGAGAGCATGCACTTAGCATAAGGAGAGGTTCCTGTGGAGAAGGGACAGAACAGGAACTGGCCACCACTTCATTAGTGTGGAGCCTTTCTGCTACAATTCATTGCTGCAATACTGCCTTCAAGTTGCCCCCTCTGCCAGGTGCTGTCAGCATGCAAGTGTCGCTCTCTGTAAGGGCTGCATAGGTGACTGTGAGACTTATTACCAGTTCACCACTTCCACCTATACTCCGTAGTGTGTTGTTGGAACTTTTACACTAACACTACATTGCAATCTCAGCTCTCTGTGTCCTTCCTCCCTTCTGGATATTCAATAATGGGCCCCCGCCCACATGCAGGGCAATGCCACTAGACACATTAGGACAGATGCCCCCTCCAGTCCTCTGCAAGCTGCCTCTGCCCCCTGGACAAAAGCCTCCTTCGCTACTCTTCTGTCTCTTTCTTAGAAGTTTACTCCTTTTCAATTAGTGGCAACCATGTACGGCCCACTACCACATCATCCACCTGATGGTGTGACTGATCACGTGATGAAATTATTCCACCGACTCCCCCATGCTAGGTCAAGGGGCTCTGGCAGGATGAGCAAAGAGGAGGACGCCTTAGCAGTAGTTGTAGACAATTGGCTGCTTTGTGCCTGGGAGGAGGAAGAAGAGGAAGGCCTTGCAAGCCACACAACTACTTCCTACATGTGCTGTGGCTATATAGCATGGCCACACAGACAGAACAGGAAGACATTTCATACCTCTAGATCAGGGGGTATTCAACATTAAAGAGGTGGAGACCTACCTGAACAACATGGGAGAAGTCAAAGACCAATGGGCACAGTGCCGCCTCCACACACCTGATTTAAACCTCTAATTGCCATACTACCATGTTGACATTGCATGCATTGCACGGCAATTATGGGTTTAAATCGGGTGGGAGGAGGCAACACATCGCTTCCTCACACCTGTCAAACACACTCAGATCACTTTTCAGAGGAGCAGCAGTGCCTGCTGCACTTAGGAATGAGCTCTAATTGCATTTGGCAGCGGCACCCTTAGGGCTCATTCATACAAAGTTAAGTGGGGGGGGGGGGGTGTAAAACCCAGCGGCTGAGTAGTTTTACTGCCCCCAATCCCTACCCCCTTTAGCTGCCCCAAAGGGGTACACATGCTGCAGCAGGAATTCAAATCCCTGTTGCTTTTGGTGGGTGGTGCTGCTGACTGCCAACCGTGGCCCATTCAAGTAAATAGGACCACTCTGCAAGTGCACCGCAACTGTATACTTCTGCAGGGTCCAAGGGGTTAAAGCAGGTGGCAAAAAAGCAACACAACGCTGCCTGCTTTAACTCCCTGTTTGCTCTACTGCACAAGGTTGCAGGGCACTTGCAGAGCGGCCTCATTCACTAGAATGGGTCATGCTTGGCAGGTGCTACTCCCACCAACCATGACAGAGGAGGCATCGGATTATGCGGCTCTTCCTCCCTAATACACCTCCAACTATACAAGTAGTCCCTCTGCATTGCACTCTGTTTGATGCTCTGGGATGGCGAGTCAGAAAGCCCAGACCGCAATCTACCAGTCACCTGGGTGCGATCTACTGGTTGCTGACCCCTTCTTTAGATGGTGCCCAACCAGCACATTGTCTTGAAGCACCTGCTCATCCCTTACTACCTCCTGCAGAACCTTCCACTCCCCTACTACCTCTCGAAGTAAAACCTCTGCCTTTTTTTTGGCATGCCTGACATTTTTTTGAAAGAGGAACTTTGAAAAAGGTAGTCCTCTACCATTGCCTGAAATTTACAAGATATGTAATGACCCACATGTACCCTCAACACACAAGGGACAGTAAGGATAGAGCTTTTAATGTGCCTAAAATACCACCAAAAGAAAACAACACAATTATTCTATATATACATAAAAAGTCAAGTTTATTCTAACATTAAAAAATTCCCTCAAACGTATAAAAACAACGGTCAACAGCTGCATACATTATTGTATGTTTAGGTACAAGTAAGTAGAGAAATGATGGATCGACATGTTTTGCACTGATGGGGGCTTCCTCAGGATCCACTTCGTCTTGTAGTCTTTACAGCAAAGCAGCCACAAATAACTATACATTTAGGTACAAGGCAGTACAGAAACAATGGACTGACGTGTTTCAGCTGGTGGGGGCTTCTTCAGGATCCACTTTGTCTTGTACTCTTGCAGCTGCTTGCTGTGGGGGCACTAATTAGGAGGGAGGGGCCAGGATCACAGAAGAGGGACCCGAGAAGAAGAGGATTTGGGCTTCTCTGTGCAAATCTACTGCAACAGAGCAGGTAAGTATAACATGTTTGTTATTTTTATAGGGAAAAAACGAGACTTTACAATCACTTTAATTATGTTTTTTTGTATTTTTTTTTTACAATTTTTGTTTATTTTTATTTTTTTACATTTTTTGAACAGCCCTGTGGGTGTTGGTGAAATATCAGGGGTCTAAACAGACACTCAATATCTCCCTTTTGGGACAGAGAAAGAGATTGAGGACAGATTCCTCAATCCTTTTTCTGCAGAGTGAATGAACAGGATGCGCTCTGTACAGAGGCTCCCTGTTCATTCGTAAACTGAAGCATTTGTAAACACAGGGAGGGCCACAGGGGGATTGGTTCCAGTACCTGTGCCCACTTCTGCTGCTCCGGGTCCCACTGTTGAACTTATGGGGCTTGGGCCTGTACAGGAAAGCAGGTGCTACCCCCTTAGCAGCAGCCCTGGTCTTCGGGCACAGAAATACAGTTTGGGCTAATTTTTATATTTTAAGGGCAAAGTGTGCTGGGCACATTTAGTAATACTTATTAGAGGGAATTCAATAAATCCCTAACGACACCTTTCTGGCAATATGGCCCTTTAAAATTACCCGGCGCCTCCCTCTGTCCTCTTGCAAAAGGAATGGAATAAGGTACCATACCCCAGTTTTTTGGAGGAACTCCACCATCTTGCTTACTTCAAATGTTCCTGGCCTAAGGCCCACATCACAAGAAAAGGTATGTCCACATGACCTGCCTTTATAATGCTTTACTATAACAGGAACAAGGTGCAGAATTCTTTCCATGGAAGAAAAAGAAATCCCAAAAGCCACACTTCACCCAAACCTCTCATACAAAAAGTAGAAGCAGTCTAGGTCACAACTTATTTTGCCCCTTCAATGGGGCTTAGTCATGGGGATGGACGGATCTCCATGACTGAGCCCCGTGAGCGAGGCAAAAAACGTTGGAGGCGTGGCCTGGACAAAGTCTACGCTGAGGCTGCTTCTACTTCTTGTATGCGGGTTTTGTATGATGGGCGGCTTTTTGGATTTCTCTCTCTTCCTTGGTGATTTCTATGGAACTGAGATGAGGCTTTACCCTGCCTGCACTCCCAGTGATTGATAACAGATGAGAACCTACCAGTAGCCTGAAGCGCACCCTTAATTTCTTTGTTTGGGGGCACAATACTGCCACTGTCTCTTTGCACCCAACATCAGCAACACTGTACAGTTCAAATGCAGCTTTACCATGGGGATGCTGATTAACACTTCCAGTTCCTCACTGTAGGTTCCCTTTGACCAGGCCCCTCCCAATGGGACCTATATTGGGCCTGCCCTACCCCAATAATAATAGTGCTCTGTAAGCAACCTCTTCCCATCAACCTCTGCCCCAAACTCTTGTGACCCTAGATTATAAGGGACTATGCTAGACCCTCCCATAGTACCTACCCAGGAGAGGGGTTTCTCCAAAAAGGGGTACTAGCCCCTGCTTACAAGCGCCATTTTTAGAAACTGCCACTCTGACTGTGCCAAATTCAAACATAATTACTAACAGTTTGTAGATAACGAACCTGGAGGCAATTAAGACCAACTGTAAGCTAGCGTACAGAGACAGGAAGAGTGCCCATCCCTGTGCACAGTGTAGCAGGGAAGCATTTTTGCTGTTGCTACCCCCTCCCTGCTACTGGTTGTTGAGGACCTGTTAGCTTCACAGCCAACAGCCTTTATAACAAACTTTGCCATTTCAGTGGGAGGAGCCTGATGAGGAAGCTGAGACACCCATTGGGTCCACTCTCTCTTTCTGATTGACATCAAGCAGTGGGCGGATTCTATAATCAATATCAGGCTGTCTGTAGGTCAAGGATCCGCCCACTTCCTGATGTCACTAACAAGGGGAGGGGAATTTTGAGTAACTAGTGGCTCCATTTACCTGAATAGAAAGCTCCCTGCTTCTGCACTGTATTCAAAGTGGGTTTAGAATTACAGTACTCAATACTTTTATCTTTTTCTCTCTCTAGAAGGATGGCTCTATATTTGCTTGGATATCCCAGATCATCATCTACTCCCTGGATTGAGATGTAAGCTCACAGATGACACAGTTATGGAAATCCTGGTGTCAATGTCGTTTTTGGCTGTATTCACAAATGTCTGACACAGATCAGCTCCTGTGGCAGCCTCTTACCTTGTGACTTGCGACAAAGTTACTCTGTTGTAGACTTTTCACTTTTGAGGGGAGAGGGGGGCAAGACTGAGACTGCGGGAATGCTTTCTCCTTCATGCAGCAATAAGGAAAAAATAAAGAGGAAAGTCACTGCTACAATATGATTAAAAATTCACATCTTTATTACAATGTAACCACTTGCTCACAAATCATGTACATGTATGTGATTGACTTCAAGTGGTAATACTGGGATGATGTCTGCAGCTACAGGTATCTTCCCGGTATTGCTTCTTTCAGACAATCAGCTTTTATGTAAAAGCCATCCTACCGGCTCCTTAGCCACTGGTGCCTCTCTGGGCTCTAGAGTCCCACCAGTGAGTCCAAGAATGAGGCCGGCGTTTTCACTGGCTTACCATAGACCTCGTCAAGGACCGAACGGTCCCCAATGAGCTCTATGGTAAGAAGCGAGGAGTATTTGTCACTTCCTGTTTCCCCGGATGTAAACAGCGCCATTTTTAAATACTGAAAGCATCTGATCACACCGATCTTGGGGCAGAGAAGACATCTGGGGTCCAATAGATCTCTCCATAAAGAGGACCGGTCACTGTCTATTGCTGTCACAAGGCATGTTTATATTCCTTGAGTCAGCAATAAAAAAAAAATAGGATTTTTTGACTTACCGTAAAATCCTTTTCTCTCGGTTCATTGACAGACGCAGCCTCTAATCTTGACATGTGGGGTATGCACCTTTTACCAGGAGTAGACTAGGCAGAACATAGTTCAGATAAAAATGCAAGCTAGCCCCTCCCAGGGGGCAGTCCTCACTCTGCATAACCCCCTCCGCCCTGCTAGCACGCCAGTTTGTAACAAGCAGTGGGTGCTGCGTCTGTCAATGAACTCAGAGAAAAGGATTTTACGGTAAGTCAAAAAATCCTATTTTCTCTTTCATTCATTGACATACGCGGCCTCTAATCTTGACATGTGGGGACGTCCCAAAGCGGTGTCAAACCAAAGAGGGGTGGGCAACACATGAACAGCTGTGCCCAACGAAAAACTCTCCGGGAGGCGCCTACACCGCTGTCTGCAAAACTTTGCGGCCAAAAGCAGCATCCGCAGATGCTGACACATCAACTTTGTAAAACTTAGCAAAGGTGTGCACAGAGGTCCAAGTGGCAGCCTTGCACACCTGAGACACCGACGCTTGGTGTCGGAAAACTCAGGAAGTACTAATCGCCCTGGTGGAATGAGCCGTGACCGGAAAAGGGTTTTTTTGACCAAACCTCATACGCACGGGTCACGGTCTGTCTAATCCAACGCGAGATAGTGCCCGACGAGGCCGCCAGTCCTTTGCCCGGGCCATCCGGCACCACGAACAGCGCGTCCGACTTCTGAAAAGAGGCCGTGGCTGACAAATACACCCACAGAGCCCTCACCACATCCAGGGAGTGCAACGCAACCTCCTTAGGATGAGACGGGCGCTGACACAAGGAACGAAGGACAATGTCCTCATTAATGTGAAAAGAGGAAACCACCTTCGGAAGGAACGAAGGAGATGCACGAAGCACCGCCTTGTCCTTGTGCAGGACCAAGTAAGGAGACCTAAAAGACAAAGCCGCCAACTCAGACACCCGCCTTGCGGATGTGATGGCCACCAAGAAGGCCACCTTTTGCGAGAGCAAGAGCAAAGAAATGTCTCTGATCTTTTCATATGGCGGCTTCTGCAGTACTGAAAGAACCAGGTTCAGATCCCACGGCACCAGGGGCGACCGCACCTGAGGGGCCACATGACGTACCCCTTGTACAAATGTACGAATCAAAGAGTGCATCGCTAACGGACGCTGGAAAAGAATCGCTAGGGCAGAAATCTGCCCCTTGAGGGTACTCAATGCCAGTTCTTGATCCAGGCCTTACTGAAGAAAGGCCAGTACACGAGCCACTGAAAAGGAACGGGGGTTCCACCCCCCAGCCTCGCATCAAGCAATATAAACCTTCCAGGTGCGGTGATAGATCTTGCGTGACGTGGACTTGCGTGCCTTAAGCATGGTGGGGATCACTGACTCAGAGACCCCCCTATCCCTCAATACCTGGGATTCAATGGCCAGGCCGTCAAAGTCAGCGAGTGTAAAGCAGGGTGCTGCATGGGCCCCTGCGACAGCAGATCGTTGCGTAGCGGAAGCCGCCAGGGAACATCCGTCACCATCCGTACCATGTCAGCGTACCAAGGATGCCAAGGCCAATCTGGAGCCCCCAGGATAGCCAGAATCCCCTCCACTTCTATCCTGCGCAACAGGCGAGGAAGAATCTTGAGAGGAGGGAATGCGTAAAGGAGTCGGTACTGAGACCAGAGCCACAAGGGCGTCAACGGCGTCCGCCAATGGATCCCTTACTCTGCACACAAAGGTGCACACCTTGCGATTGAACCGGGACGCCAGCAGGTCCACATCTGGCGTGCCCCACCTCTGGCAAATCTGATGGAACACTTCCGGATGCAGGGACCACTCTCCCTGCTCCAGAGTCTGGCGACTGAGAAAGTGCGCCTGCCAATTCTCTACGCCAGGAATGTAAACGGCGGAGATGGCCGGCACATGAAGCTATGCCCACCTCAAGATGTGGGCCGCGTCCGCGGCTGCTGCCACGCTCTTTGTGCCGCTTTGGTGGTTTACGTATGCCACCGCTGTGGCGTTGTCCGACTGCACCTGAACCGGTCGACCGTGTAACCTCTCTGACCAATGGGAGAGGCAGAGCCTGATCGCCCGCAGTTCCAGCACAATGATCGGAAAGCAGGACTCCTTCGAGGACCATCGGCCCTGGGCAGACAACCGCCCCAGAACTCCTCCCCAGCCTGCTAGGCTGGCGTCGGTCGTGACAATCGCCCATTCCAGGAGAAGGAACGACTTTCCCAGACTCAACTCCGGGGCCCGCAGCCACCAGGCAAGAGCCCCCCTGGTTGGTGATCCAACCTGATCACCCGATCCAGAGACAACGGGGACTTGACCCACTGCAGCAGAATCGCCCACTGCAGGAGCAGGGTGTGGCTCTGGGCATACGGTAACGCCTCGAAGGCTGACACCATGAGCCCCAACACCCGCATGCAGAAACGTAAGGAAGACCACCGTTGTGACAGCAGAGCCCGTACTGCAGTTTGCAGCGTCAGCAACTTGGCCGGAGGCAAGAACACCCTCGCCTACTCAGTGTCCAGTATCAGGCCCAGATAGTCTAGGCAGTGCAATGGGACCAGCGTCGACTTCTGAAGGTTGATCAACCAGCCAAAATCCTGCAGGGTGATCGAGATGTTGTCCTCCAGGGCAGAAGCCGACTCCGCCCGCAGGAGCAGATCATCTAGATATGCCTCCACCGCAATGCCCCTCTGCCTCAGCAGAGCTAGCACCGGAGCCAACAGCTTGGTGAAGACTCGCGGAGCGGAGGCTAGGCCGAAGGGGAGAGCCACAAACTGGTAGTGGAGGTCCCCCACCGCGAAACGCAGGAAACGCTGATGCCGAACACAAATGGGAACGTGGAGATACGCATCCCTGATGTCCAGAGAAGCCAGAAAATCCCCCTGGCGCAGAGCGGCCGCGACAGAACGGACTGCCTCCATCCTCAATTTGCGCACCCTCACAAAGTGATTGAGCGCCTTCAGGTCCAGAACTGGCCTGACCCCATCCTTCTTTGGTACCACAAAGAGGTTGGTATAAAACCCGCGGAACTGTTCCATGGGAGGGACAATCACCCCCTGCTCTAACAGAGCCTGGACGGCCCCCAACAGAGCTTGCCCACGCCCCTTAGGGAGTCTTAGATTTGAGGGGAAGAACCTGTCCGGGGGCCAGGTACAAAACTCTATCTTGTACCCGGACGTCACCACCTCCCCCACCCAAAGATCCGAGATGCGGGCGGTCCACCGGTCCGCGAACCCCAGAAGCCAACCCCCCACCCGAGCGTCGGGCGGGGGCAGCCCATCATGCGGAGGCGGGCTTCTCCTCCGCCTTCCTGGATTTGCGCTGCCAGGAAGTAGAAGTAGAAGAGTAGAAAAGGAGGGGTTCTGTTTACGGCGTTGCTCCCACCACTTGGGTTCCGGAAGAAAGGTACTCTTTCCCCCAGTGAAATCCCTAATTATTTCATACAGGGAAGCCCCAAATAGCCGACCGCCCTGAAACGGCAGGTCCATGAGGTCTTTTTTCGATGCATTGTCGCCCGACCAGCACCTCAGCCACAGCAGTCGTCTAATAATGATTGCCAGTTTGACAGCTTGGGAGCTACGTCCAATGCCGCGTCGCAGATGTACCTGAGACCCTGCGCCAGCTGGTCCGCCAGCTGCACCGACTCTGAAGGGACCACGAGGAACATAGTCTTGGACACCGCCTCTGTCCGCCTGTTGGCAGGATTTTTAAAAGACGGGGAGCCCTCCATCGGAATCATGGTAGCCTTGTTCAGGCGGACCACCGGAGGGTCTACCATGGTGGACACCCACTTCTGCACCAAGCTATCCTCAAAAGGATAGCGCACAGAAAAGTGTTTAGGCAATGCAAACAAATTCTGAGGACGCTGTCATTCCTTGTAGACAAACTGGTCAAAGTATGGCGCATAAGGGAAAACCCTAGGAGTCCAAGCCGGCCTATGGGACCCAAGGGCGTAAGCCCCCTCTTGCGACGTCCTGGCCTGGCCCAAATGCAGCATCTCGCGGACGGCAGCCACCAGGGAGCCCACCAATGCCTTTTCCCGCGCTACGGTGGCCCCCTGCTCCTCCTCACCGGCAGAAGGGTCCAATTCCCCATCTGACAGGTCCACTGGGATCCCTGAGATCACATAACCCCCTTCCGGCTCTGATGGGGGAGGGGGTGGACGCTGCTTTGCCACCCCCCTACTACGGTCTGGTTCCACCCGGGCGAGAAACTCTTCCAAAATTGAAGTTTGTCCAGTGGGACTACAGGTCCCAGCACCGCCGGAGCCTCTGCAGAGACTTCCGTAACCGACACACCCGATTCAGCCGCCATGTGCCACCCCCCGACACTAGTGAGGCCTACAGGCCGCACCCCCACCATGGGCCGCCCCTCAGTCACCCCCGCACAGCGGACCGGAAATGCACTGGAGGACCCGCACTGTGCCGCTACCAGCACCCCAGGGAGAAGCCAGCTATACTTGCTGAAAAGTGAGCCGCCCAGGCTCCACTGCTGCTGCTACTGCTGCTGCGCTGCTGAGCTCCCCCACACGAGTCGAGCGCGCTGTCCAGAATGAGGAAAACGGCGCCAAAGCACATGCATTATGCTCATCAGGAGACCAACCAAAAATAGCTGCCGAGCAAACACTAGAGGCCAAAACACCACCAAGATGGCCGCGACTCCAGCAAAATGGCGGCCGGCCCCGAAAAAATGGCGGCGATCGCATGGTCGGGGGGCCCAAAAACAGCAGCACTGAGGCGGAAGCGGCAGGATGCGGTGTGGGGGGGGGGGAAAGAATGACCTGAACCACCCACGCCCAAACGGAGGGGGGGGGAAGGAAACAGATAGGGCACCCACCAGCCCCCCCCTCCGCACCCCGGAGGGGGAAGCATACTCACCCTTCCAGACGGCCGCAGCGGGTAGCCACCCGAGACAGGCCTGCCGCCCCTACAGGTGGGGAGGGAGCTGTCAGCCAAGCAACGCCTCGACGCGAGCCGCAGCCCGGTCACTCAGCACGCTGGCGGGGCGTTTAACCCGCCGGCTGCCCCGCACGGAATGGGGCCCGATGCGGCCGACCCCGGAGGTAGCTAAGGGACAGCTCGCATCCGTCGGCCACGCTGGGGAGACTACCTGGACCTAAAGATCTCCAACCGGCTACTTGATTGCATTCTTCATCATATCTTGAGAAAAAACAAAAAAATTGGGGAACCACAGATCCCAGCAGGGAGCCTAGGTGCTACTCCTTGCACTAGGCAGAAAAAAACTGGTGTGCTAGCAGGGCGGAGGGGGTTATGCAGAGTGAGGACTGCCCCCTGGGAGGGGCTAGCTTGCTTTTTTGTCTGAACTATGTACTGCCTAGTCTACTCCTGGTAAAAGATGCATACCCCACATGTCAAGATGCGTCTGTCAATGAACGAAAGAGAAAAATGCAAAGAAACAATGTAAAAATAAAATAAAAAGAAAAATTTAAAGCACCCCCCGTTTTAAAGCAATGCCTATGGAAATTTCTAAATACTGTTGTTTTTAAAGCATGACATGTTAGGTATCTACTTACTCAGCATATCACTATCCTTTATATTTTACCAAAAAATTGGCTATAAATATACTATATTACCAAAAGTATTGGGACACCTGCCTTTACACGAACATGACCTTTAATGGCATTCCTGTCTAAGGGTCCTTTCATGCTCAGCGGGGGATCGATCTCCTGATCCCCGCTAAGCAAGCGGATGACAGGTCTGTCTCCGCTCACTGTGCAGGACCTGTCAGAGCCCCGCTCTCCTCTATGGGGAGAGCGGATGAAAACGGACCGCCTGTCCGTTTCCATTCGATCTGCCAGACGAATGGAAAATAGTGTCACCATCCGCCTTGACTTCACGGAGAGGATCGGATCAGATATTGGCAAGTGTCAGCGGACATGTCACCGCTGACAATCGCCACTCCATAGAGGTGAATAGAGTATTCAATCAGGTCCGCCTGAAAAACTGACAGATGGACCTGATCGGAAAGCCTGTGTGAAAGGGGCCTTAGTCTGTAGGGTTCAATATTGAGTTGGCCCACCCTTTGCAGCTATAACAGCTTCAACTCTTCTGGGAAGGCTGTCCACAAGGTTTAGGAGTGTCTATGGGAATGTTTGACCATTCTTCCAGAAGCACATTTGTGAGGTCAGGCACTGAAGGATGGGAAGGCCTGGCTCGCAGTCTCTAATTCATCCCAAAGGTGTTCTATCGGGTTGACATGCAGGCCAGTCAAGTTCCTCCACCCCAAACTTGCTCATCCATGTCTTTATGGACCTTGCTTTGTGCACTGTGACAGACAGAATGCGTCCTGGCATTGGACCGGTGCTCTGTCTGTCACAGGCGCGGGTCAGGAGGGCAGGACTGTGTGTAACCGAGAGCTCAGCGGACGGCAATGCTAATGTAACAATTATAGCGGGCACCCCGGCCGGCTCTCTTCTTCCCCCACACTCTATTGCACCGGGACACGGTTCCCATTCATCCCCAGGCACTAGTGAGGTTGGATGATGGACACTAGTGAGGCTGCAATGGTGGGCACAGGCGAGGCTACAATCGCGGGCACAGGTCAGGCTACAATGGTGGGCACTGGTGAGGCTGCAATCGTGGGCACAGGTGAGGCTCCAATCGTGGGCACAGGTGAGGCTCCAATCGTGGGCACAGGTGAGGCTACAATGGTAGGCACAGGTGAGGCTACAATGGTGGGCACAGGTGAGGCTGCAATGGTTGGCACAGGTGAGGCTGCAATGGTGGGCACAGGTGAGGCTACAATGGTGGGCACAGGTGAGGCTACAATGGTGGGCACAGGTGAGGCTGCAATGGTGGGCACAGGTGAGGCTGCACGAATGGGCACTTGTAAAGTTGTCTTTAATATTTATTTGTTTAACTTAATTCTACATAAAACATATACGTGTCATTTCATGAGAATTTATGAGGGAGTGTATAGGGACGGGATTAGGGGTGGGGCACAGTAGGGGCTGGGTGAGGCAACTGGTGGCAAGTAACCCTTAAGGCCTGGCTAGTAGCTCAGGACTTGAAATTTTGAGTCCTTTATATATAATCTAGCAAAAAAATACAGATTTTTACTTGTAAACATAAAGTGTCAGAAACAGGCCTGGGGGTCAAGTGGTTAAAAAAAACTCAAAGCTTTACTATCACTCTAAAAACGCGGAGGGGACAGATAGACGCCCCTGCATGCAAAGGGCCTTGCTCCATCGAAAAATGTTTCAGCCATTGAAGAAATAAAACAACTTTAAAGGAAATAAGAAGTCAGAGACGTTTCGCCCCGATAACCATGTGGCAGGTAATAAAATGTATGGAGATTTAGGCGCTCCATCGGTTAATTCCCTGGGTGAAGCACAGAAGAGTAAACTCATACGCTACGGAACATTGCTAATAACAGTTACGAGGGCACCCAAGGGCTGCTTCTTCAAGATTCCTCCCAAGGCCCTGCAAACTTCCAAACAACCTGGCATTTCGCAAAAGATTAAACTCGGGACCCGAGGCATCTGAAAAAAAAGCCTTGCTAAAATGGCACTATTTGCACACAGGGTTTTCTCATTAATCTCATACCCAATGTACCTTAAAATGAAAACAATCCTGCAAGAAAATCGGAGTTGCTGGCAACCGTTCAGCCTACGCTCCGTGTAATCAAATGGCGCTTTACCTCTCCACACATTGCATCGCTTAACCATTATCTGCCATCTGCAGATTCATAAAGCCAACGACAAGAAAATATCCGACAATAGAGATAATGCTGTTTTCCTGTCCTGTCAATGCGATCGCCGTCTTCAGATGTTGATATACATCCGCGTTGTATGGAATTATTGGTCTCTGAATGCGGGATTATCCAATCTACGATTTCATTAGATGGCATTATGATAAAAGACGGTTGCATGGCGCCTCCATTCTAGATAGACGTTCCATCACATATTTGTCATTTAATCTCACAAGATCCTTCACACTACAGGACAGACGCCCCGGCCTAAGTCATTTGTAGGGATTGTGTTATCACAAAGTGATAGGAAGATTAGCAATGTGTTTTGAGACAGGGAATATGGTAAATAAAGATCTATCTCTGGGCAAAATAATGTTTTGGTTATTTTGGAAAGAGCGGAGGAGGGGTTATACCGGCCATTCTCACCCAAGGTTGTAAAGCAAGCAGAAGAGGGTGCAACCATCCAAGCGTAAAATATATTTATTAGAATTGAAAGGAAAAATAAAATTTTGCACCCATTGCATACAAAAAAAGGCATGTCACAAAAGTAACGTGTAGTTATGTCAGGGCAGCTAGAAAGCGGCTGATCCAGTATGCAGAGGTCAGCAGGAAAGCGACTGGTCCAGTATGCAGAGGTCAGCAGGCAAGCAGCTAGTCCGGTGTGTAAAGGTCGGCAGGCAAGAGCCTGGTCCGGTGTGTAGAGGTCGGCAGCCAAGCAGCTGTTCCGCTGTGTAGGGGTCAGCAGGCAAGCGGCTGGTCCAGTTTGCAGAGGTCAGCAGGTAAGCGGCTGGTCCAGTATGCAGAGGTCAGTGGGCAAGAAGCTGGTCTGCTATGCAGAGGTCAGCAGGCAAGTGACTGGTCTAGTATGCAGAGGTCAGCAGGCAAGCAGCTAGTCCGGTGTGTAGAGGTCGGCAGGCAAGCGGCTCGTCCAGTGTGTAGAGGTCAGCAGGCAAGCAGCTGGTGCGGTGTGTAGAAGTCGGCAGGCAAGCGGCTGGTCCAGTTTGCAGAGGTCAGCAGGCAAGTAGCTGGTCCAGTGTGTAGAGGTCGGCAGGTAAGCGGCTGGTCCAATATGCAGAGGTCGGCAGGCAAGTGGCTGATCCAGTCTGCAGTGGTCTGCAGGCAATCGGCTGGTCTGATACGCAGAGGTCAGCAAGCAAACGGCTGGTCCGGTTTGCAGAGGTCAGCAGGCAAGCAGCTGGTCCGGTATGCAGAGGTCATCAGGTAAGTGGCAGGAACGGTTTGCAGAGATCGGCATGAAAGTGGCTAGTCCAGTATGCAGAGGTCGGCAGGCAAGCGGTTGGTCCAGTATGCAGAGGTCGGCAGGAAAATGACTGGTCTGGTATGCAGAGGTCAGCAGGCAAGCGGCTGGTTTGGTATGCAGATGTTGGCAGGCAAGCGGCTGGTCCGGTATGTAGAGGTCAGCAAGGAAACTGCTGGTAAGATGAGAAGCAATCACATGCATAGTGGGGCTGCCTAGGCAAGTAATAGGGGGCAATGGGTTTAGGGGTAAATACAGAGTGCAGAGCTCAGGAGTGAGTACATTACACACAGTGTGCAGAGTTCAGGGCTGTGCTAAGTACAGAGTGCAGAGTTTAGGGGTGCATTTAAGCAAGAAAGGGGATTTAAGTGACTTTGAACGCAGCATGGTTTTTGGTGTGAGTTGGGCTAGTCTGAGTATTTCTGGGATTTTCACGCACAACCATCTCAGAGAATGGTGGGAAAAAGAGAAAATATCCAGTGTGTAGAGGAAAATGCATTGTTGATTTTTTTTTTATTATTATTTTACTTTTTATTTTTAATTTTACACCGTCCTTTTAAAAAAAAAATGTGATCACTTTTATTCCTATTACAAGAAATGTAAACATCTCTTGTAATAGAAAAAAGCATGACAGGACCTCTTAAATGTGAGACCTGGGGGTCAAAAAGACCTCAAATCTCATATTTTCACTTACATGCAATACAAAATGAATACATAAATAAAATGACACTTAAAGAAAAAAAAGTCTCCTTTTAAGAACTTTGGGCAGAAGTGACGTTTGACGTCGCTTCCACCCTTCAATGCTATGGAGCATCTTCCGCTCACTCGGCTCACAGGCTCAGGGGAGGGCGGACCTGATCATCTCTGCTGCTACCGGTGGGTCAGGTAAGTGGTGGAGACAATGCGAAAGTGGCGGGGGGCACTTCTTCCGCCCCCGATAAAAGTGATCTCGCAGGGGGACTACAGGAAATAACCAGAGACTACAGGAAATAACCAGAGACTACAGGGGGACTACAGGAAATAACCAGAGACTACAGGAAATAACCAGAGACTACAGGGGGACTACAGGAAATAACCAGAGACTACAGGGGGACTACAGGAAATAACCAGAGACTACAGGAAATAACCAGAGACTGCAGGGGGACTACAGGAAGTAACCAGAGACTGCAGGGGGACTACAGGAAATAACCAGAGACTACAGGAAATAACCAGAGACTGCGAAGGGATTACAGGAAATAACCAGAGACTGCAGGGGGACTACAGGAAATAACCAGAGACTACAGGGGGACTACAGGAAATAACCAGAGACTAGAGGAACTAACCAGAGACTGCGGAGGGATTACAGGAAATAACCAGAGACTGCAGAGGGACTACAGGAATTAACCAGAGACTGCAGGGGAACTACAGGAAATAACAAGAGACTGCGGAGGGACCACAGGAAATAACCAGAGACTGTGGATGGACTACAGAAAATAACCAGAGTATGCAGAGGGACCACAGGAAATAACCAGAGTCTGCGGAGGGACTACAGGAAATAACCAGAGTCTGCAGGGGGACTACAGGAAATAACCAGAGACTGCGGAGGGACTACAGGAAATAACCAGACTGTGGAGGGATTACAGGAAATAACCAGAGACTGCAAAGGGACTATAGGAAATAACCAGAGTCTACAGGGGGACTATAGGAAATAACCAGAGTCTGCGGAGGGACTACAGGAAATAACCAGAGTCTGCGGAGGGACTACAGGAAATAACCAGAGACTGCGGAGGGACTACAGAAAATAACCAGAGTCTGCAGAGGCACTACAAAAAATAACCAGAGACTGCGGAGGGATTACAAAAAATAACCAGAGACTGCAGAGGGACTACAGGAAATAACCAGAGACTGTGGAGGGATTACCAGAAAAAAAACAGATTCTGCGAAGGGACTACAGGAAATAACCAAAAACTGCAGAGGGATTACAGGAAATAACCAGATACTGCGGAGGGACTACAGGAAATAACCAGAGTCTGCGGAGGGATTACAGGAAATAACCAGAGACTGCAGAGGGACTACAGGAAATAACCAGAGACTGTGGAGGGATTACCAGAAAAAAAACAGATTCTGCGAAGGGACTACAGGAAATAACTAAAAACTGCAGAGGGATTACAGGAAATAACCAGATACTGCGGAGGGACTACAGGAAATAACCAGAGTCTGCGGAGGGATTACAGGAAATAACCAGAGACTGCAGAGGGACTACAGGAAATAACCAGAGACTGTGGAGGGATTACCAGAAAAAAAACAGATTCTGCGAAGGGACTACAGGAAATAACTAAAAACTGCAGAGGGATTACAGGAAATAACCAGATACTGCGGAGGGACTACAGGAAATAACCAGAGTCTGCGGAGGGATTACAGGAAATAACCAGAGACTGCAGAGGGACTACAGGAAATAACTAGATACTGCAGAGGGACTACAGGAAATAACCAGAGACTGCAGAGGGACTACAGGAAATAACCAGAGACTGCAGAGGGACTACAGGAAATAACCAGAGACTGCAGAGGGACTACAGGAAATAACCAGAGACTGCAGAAGGACTACAGGAAATAACCAGAGTCTGCGGAGGGATTACAGGAAATAACCAGAGACTGCAGAGGGACTACAGGAAATAACCAGAGACTGCAGAGGGACTACAGGAAATAACCAGAGACGGCGGAGGCATTACAGGAAATAACCAGAGACTGTGGAGGGATTAGAAAAAATAACCAGAGACTGCAGAGGGATTAGAAAAAATAACCAGAGACTGTGGAGGGATTACAGGAAATAACCAGAGACTGTGGAGGGATTACAGAAAATAACCAGAGACTGCGGAGGGATTAGAAAAAATAACCAGAGACTGTGAAGGGACTACAGGAAATAACCAGAGTCTGCGAAGGGACTATGGGAAATAACCAGAGACTTCAGAGGGATTACAAAAAATAACCAGAGACTGCGGAGGGATTAGAAAAAATAACCAGAGACTGCAGAGGGATTACAGGAAATAACCAGAGACTGCGGAGGGATTACAGGAAATAACCAGAGACTGCGGAGAGATTAGAAAAAATAACCAGAGACTGCAGAGGGATTACAGGAAATAACCAGAGACTGCGGAGGGATTAGAAAAAATAACCAGAGACTGCAGAGGGATTACAGGAAATAACCAGAGACTGCAGAGGGACTACAGGAATTAACCAGAGACTGCAGAGGGATTACAGGAAATAACCAGAGACTGCAGAGGGATTACAGGAAATAACCAGAGACTGCAGAGGTACTACAGGAAATAACCAGAGTCTACGGAGGCCACCTGGCCGGCCGGTGTAGGGACTTACATCACTTCCGGTTTCCATTTGTACCGGGTTTTCTATTGAAGTGGTTGTATCCCCCCCACAAAAATTAAAAAATAAAAACACCTGTAAGGCAAAGGCATAATGAGCTAGGATGCACCGCACACTACCTGTTAATTGTCTGAGCGGCCTGTCTCCATTTTTTGGATTTTCCTAGTAAGTTAGATAGTTATACTCCAAAAATGTTAAAAAAAAAAAAAATAGGTGGTAGTAAGTAGTTAGGTAGTAGGTTAGAGGACACTACTATGCGTGTGTGGGGAGGAGGGAGCAGAGGACACTACAGTGGGGGGGTAGAATATATTATTGGGGGGGTAATTAGAAGCGAGGCATAAAACACTGCGGGGACACAATATGTGTTTCTATTGGAGGCTTTATTTTTTTTAAAAGGGGGACGACAACGTTCAACCCCCCCCCCCTCCCCGGGGGATGAAAGCTCTGACTCCCTCGTTTCTCTCCCTCCCTCCATCTTTCTTTCTCTCACTCCCTCTATCCCACACCCCCTTTACGCCATGCCCAATATTTAGCGCAATTGAAACAGCACCCATTTTTCGCAGCAGCACATTTTTTTCTCTCCAGCTAGGCCACACCCACAAATAAATGCCCCACCCCTAATTACAAATAGGATTTCTTGACTTACCGTAAAAAATCCTTTTCTCTGAGTTAATTGACAGACGCAGCCTCTTAATCTTGACATGTGGGGACGTCCCAAAGCAGTGTCAAACAAAAGAGGGGTGGGCAACACAATAACAACTGTACCCAACGGAAACTCTCCGGGAGGCGCCAGACGCGCCTACACCGCCGCCTGCAAAGCTTTGCACCAAAAGCAGCATCCGCAGATGCTGAACATTAACTTTGTAAAACTTAGCAAAGGTGTGCACAGAGGTCCAAGTGGCAGCCTTGCACACCTGAGACACCGACGCTTCGTGTCAGAAAGCCCAGGAAGTACTAATTGCCCTGGCGGAATGAGCCATGACCGGAAAAGGGGGTTCTTGACCCCGAACCTCAAACGCACAGGTCACCGTCTGTCTGATCCAATGCAAGATAGTGGCCGACGAGGCCGCCAGCCCCTTGTGCGGTCCATCTGCCACCACAAACAGCGCGTCCGACCTCCGAAAGGAGGCCGTGGCCGACAAATACACCAGCAGAGCCCTTACCACATCAGACACCCGCCTGGCGGCTTCTGCAGTACTGAAAGTACCAGGTTCAGGTCCCACGGCGCCAGGGGTGACCGCACCTGAGGGGCCACATGACGTACCCCCTGTACGAACGTACGAATCAAAGAATGCGTCGCTAACGGACGATGGAAAAGAAAAGAATCGCCAGGGCAGAGGGTACTCAATGCCTGTTTTCGATCCAGGCCTTGTTGAAGAAAGGCCAGTACACGAGCCACTGAAAAGGAACGGGGGTTCCACCCCCCAGCCTCGCACCAAGCAATATAAGCTTTCCAGGTGCGGTGATAGATCTTGCAAGACGTGGACTTGCGTGCCTTAAGCATGGTGGGGATCACTAACTCCAAGATGCTCTTATCCCTCAGTACCTGGGATTCAGTAGCCAGGCCGTCAAAGCCAGCGAGTGTAAAGCAGGGTGCAGTATGGGCCCCTGCGACAGTAGATCTTCGCATAGCGGAAGCCACCAGGGAACATCCGTTACCATCCGTACCACATTGGCGTACCAAGGACGCCGAGGCCAATCCGGAGCCTCCAGGATAACTGGAATCCCCTCCACTTCTATCCTGCGCAACAGGGGCGGAAGAAGCTTGAGAAGAGGGAAGGCGTAAAGAAGCCGGTACTGAGCCACAAGGGCGTCCACTGCGTCCGCCAATGGATCCCTTGCTCTGCACACAAAGGCTCGCACCTTGCGACTGAAATGGGACACCAACAGATCCACGTCTGGCGTGCCCCACCTCTGGCAGATCTGACGGAACACTTCCGGATGCAGGGACCACTCTCCCTGATCCAGAGTCTGGCGACTGAGAAAGTCCGCCTGCCAATTCTCTATGCCCGGAATGTAAACGGCGGAGATGGCCGGCGCATTAAGCTCTGCCCACCTCAAGATGTAGGCCACTTCCACGGCTGCTGCCACGCTCTTTGTGCCGCCCCGATGATTTACATACGCCACCACCGTGGCGTTGTCCGACTGCACCCGAACCAGGAGACCGTGTAACCTCTTGGACCAATGGGCGAGGCAGAGCCTGGTCGCCCGCAGTTCCAGCACATTGATCGGAAGGCGGGACTCCTCCGAGGACCATCGGCCCAGGGCAGACAACCGCCCCAGGACTCCTCCCCAGCCCGCTAAGCTGGCGTCGGTCGTGACAATCGACCATACCAGGGGAAGGAACGACTTTCCCAGACTCAACGCCGGGGCCCGCAGCCACCAGGCAAGAGCCCCCCTGGTCTGGTGATCCAACCTGATCACCCGATCCAGAGACAATGGTGACTTGTCCCACTGCAGCAGAATCGCCCGCTGCAGGAACCGGGTGTGACTCTGGGCATACGGTACCGCCTCGAAGGCCGACACCATGAGCCCCAACACCCGCATGGAAGGAAGACCACCGTCGTGACAGCAGAGCCCCTACCGCAGTTTGCAGCGTCAGCAACTTGGCCGGAGGCAAGAACACCCTCGCCTGCTCTGTGTCCAGTATCAGGCCCAGATATTCTAGGCGGTGCGATAGGGCCAGCGTCTACTTCTGAAGGTTGATCAACCAGCCGAAGTCTCGCAGGGAGGCCGGGGTGATAGAGACATTGTCCTCCAGGGCAGGAGCCGACTCCGCCCTCAGGAGTAGATTGTCTAGATATGCCTCCGCCGCAATGCCCCTCTGCCTCAGCAGAGCCAGCACAGGAGCCAACAGCTTGATGAAGACTCGCAGAGCGGAGGCTAGGCCGAAGGTGAGAGCCACAAACTGGTAGTGGAGGTCCCCCACCACGAAACGCAGGAAACGCTGATGCCGGACACAAATAGGAACGTGGAGGTACACGTCCCTGATGTCCAGAGAAGCCAGGAAATCCCCCTGGTGCAGCGCGGCCATGACCGAACGGACTGATTCCATCCTGAATTTGCGCACCTTCACAAAGTGATTGAGTGCCTTCAGGTCCAGAACCGGCCTGACTCCATCCTTCTTTGGAACCACAAAGAGGTTGGGATAAAACCCACGGAACCGTTCCGCCGGAGGGACCGGGACAATCACTCCCTGCTCGAACAGAGCCTGGACAGCCCCAAATAGGGCTAGCCGACGCCCCGGAGGGAGTCTCAGATTTGAGGGGAAGAACCTGTCTGGGGGCAGGGTACAGAACTCTATTTTGTTACCTCTCGCACCCAAAGATCCGAGATGCGGGCGGTCCACCGGTCTGCGAACCCCGAAGCCAACCCCCCACCCGAGCGTTGGGCAGGGGCAACCCATCATGCGGAGGCGGGCTTCACCTCCGCCTTCCCAGACTTGCGCTGCCAAGGACGCTTCTGGTTCCCTGTGGCAGCCTTGCCGGACCAATTACGGGCGCATGAAAAAAACTCTTCTGAGTGGAAAAAGAGGGACCGTTTTTGGCATTGCTCCCGCCGCTTGGGTTCCGGAAGAAAGGTACTCTCCCCCCCAGTGAAATCCTTAATGATTTCATCCAGGGAGGTCCCAAACAGCCGACCGCTTTGAAACGGCAGGTCCGTGAGGCCTTTTTTCGACGCATGGTCGCCCGACCAGCACCTTAGCCAGAGCAGCCGTCTAATGATGATTGCAAAAACTGAGTTTTGACAACATGGGAGCAATGTCCAGGGCCGCATCGCAGAGGTACCTGAGACCCTGCGCCACATGATCAGCCAGGTGCACCGACTCCAAAGGGACCACTAGGTCCACCAAATTCTTGTGCAACACTGTTGCCCACTCCGTGAGTGTCTGCGTCACCATCGCTGACGCCAGTACCAGCCGCATGGCCGCCCCCGCCACCAGGAACATAGCCTAGGACACCGCCTCCGTCCGCCTGTTGGCTAGATTTTTAAAAGATGGAGAGCCCTCCATCTGGATCGTGGTAGCCTTGTTCAGGCGGGCCACTGGTGGGTCTACCACGAGGGACACCCACTTCTGCAACAAGCTATCTTCAAAAGGATAACACACAGAAAAGTGTTTTGGTAATGCAAACGAATTCTGAGGATGCTGCCATTCCTTGTAGACAAACTGGTCAAAATATGGCACATAAGGGAAAACCTTAGGGACCCAAAGGCATAAGCCCCCGCTTGCGACGTCCTGGCCTGGCCCAAACACAGCGTCTCGCGGACAGCAGCCACCAGGGAGCCCACCAATGCCTTCTCCCACGCTACGGTGGCCCCCTGCTCCTCCTCACCGTCAGAAGGGTCCAATTCCCCATCCGACAGATCCACAGGGTCCCTGTGATCACATAACCCCCTTCCGGCTCCGAATCCTCCTCAGAGGACGGGGGAGGGGGCGGACGCTTCTTCGCCACCCCCCTACCATGGACTGGTTCCACCCGGGCGAGAAACTCCTCCAGAATGGAAGTCAGCTTGTCCAGTGGGACTACAGGTCCCAGCGCCGCCTGAGCCTCCGCGCAGACCTCCAGGACAGACATGCCCGGTACAGCCGCCATTGCAATACCCCCCGGACTCTAGTGAGGCCTACAGGCCGCACACCAACCACAGGCCACCCCTCAGTTGCCCCCGCACAGCGTTCCGGAAATGCACAGGAGGACCCGCACTGCACCGCCACCCGCACCCCAGGGAGAAACCAGCTATACTTGATGAAGTCTGCCACTCTGCCTCCACTGCTGCTGCTGTTGTTGCTGCTGCTGGGAACACCCCCAAACGTGTCGACCATGCCCTCCAGAATGAGGAAACGGCACCAAAGCACAAGCTGCTAAAGGACGGCTCGCATCCATCGGCTGCGCTGGGGAGACTACCTGGACCTAAAGATCTCCAGCCTGTCATCCAGCCGGCTGCTTGATTGCATTCTTCATCAGATAGCTTGAGAAAAACCAAAAAATTGGGGAACCGCAGATCCCGGCAGGGAGCCTAGGTGCTACTCCTTGCAATAGGCAGATAAAACTGAAGTACTAGCAGGGCGGAGGGCATTATGCTTAGTGGGGACTGCCCCCTGGGAGGGGCTAGCTTGCTTTTTCGTCTGAACTATGTTCTGCCTCGTCTACTCCTGGTAAAAGGTGCAAACCCCACATGTCAAGATTGAGAGGCTGCGTCTGTCAATGAACGAAAGGGAAATATTACTCAAAAAAATGTGGGGGGGGGGGTCAGGCCAACGTCTCCACGTGTCAGCTTTAATTTGAATCGCCATCACACAAGTCCCGCCTCCTGGTTTTCTCCTTCACCAGACAGCACAGTTTTCCAATGGACGTGCTGTCTCTCATAGGTAGGAGCTGGGCCAGGAGGCGGGACTTGTGTGACGGCGGGCAATTCAAAATTAAAGCTAACACAGTGGACGACACCGGCCTGACACACCCACCAGTGTGTGACACCCGGGCGGACCGCCCCCTCCCATCTGCCTCAGCACCCAGCCAGGATCTGTGCAATTATCTGCTCTCCCCTATGATCCCCTGCACACGTGAGGCTGCATTGTTGGGCACAGATGAGGCTGCATTGCTGGGCACAGATGAGGCTGCATTGTTGGGCACAGATGAGGCTGCATTGTTGGGCACAGGTGACGCTGCATTGTTGGGTACAGGTGACGCTGCATTTCTGGGCACAAGTGACACTGCATTGCTGGGCACAAGTGACGCTGCATTGCTGGACACAGGTGATGCTGCATTGCTGGGCACAGGTGGCGTTGCATTGCTGGGAACAGTTGATACTGCATTGCTGGGCACAGGGGACGCTGCACTGCTGGGAAGAGGTGACACTGCATTGCTGGGCACAGGTGACGCTACATTGCTGGGAAAATTGACGTTGCAATGCTGGGCACAAGTGACGCTGCATTGCTGGGCACAGGTGGAGGGGGATGGCAGAGGCCATAGCTTTGGTGACGGGGCACAGGACACCACTGCTGGGGGGGGGGGGGTGTCATCAGGAGAGGTATAAAATACTACTGTGACACAATATGTGTTTCTATTGGAGGCTTTATTTTATTTATTTTTTTTAGAGGGCGACAACAACAGCCCCCCCCCCGCAGAACAGATGCTTAGTGGTTAGCCTCGCAGCGTTGGGGTCCTTGATTCAACTCCTGACCAGAATTCTATCTGCAAGGAGTTTGCATATTCTTCCTGTGCTTGCGTGGGTTTCCTCCGGGGAAACCTGGTTTCCTCCCACACTTCAAAGACCTTGCATGGGAGGTGCAGTGGTGAGCATAGCTGCTTTCCAGGCAGCTCACCCAGGTTCGATTCCGGGCCAACTCTATCTCCAAGATATCTGCATTCCCTATTAAGTGCTTTGTGTTCCCAGGGAGAAAAGAGTCATACAAATTAAGTATTGAGTATATATTAATGATGGAATAAAATGTAAACCAAAACGAATAAAGTGAACGTGTCGTATGTTTGTATAGATTTTATTAAACACTTGAAGAATTTAGTCCTTCCAGGTGGATGTGATTGTTTTGTGTTCTCATTCTAAGCCAGTAGGTGGCATACTTGGCACCTTTTAAGGTACTTACTAGGCCAGGGGTCTCCAAGCTTTTCAGTACAAGGGCCACATTGTTGATTTTACAAAAAATTGAGGGTAAATAAAATCAGAGTCCCATTTTACATCAGAGTCCCTATTAGAGTCCTTCCGTATCTCAGAGTCCCCATTATAGCCTCCCTTTACTTCCTCAATATCCCTCTTTATATCTGTGTACCCATTAGAGTCTCCCACACATCTGTGTCCCCATCAGAGACTTTCCACATCTGTGTCCCCATCAGAGACTTTCCACATCTGTGTCCCCATCAGAGACTTTCCACATCTGTGTCCCTATCAGAGACTTTCCCCATCAGAGATTTTTCACATCTGTGTCCCCATCAGAGACTTTCCACATCTGTGTCCCCATCAGAGATTTTTCACAGCTGTGTCCCCATCAGAGACTTTCCACAGCTGTGTCCCCATCAGATACTTTCCACAGCTGTGTCCCCATCAGATACTTTCCACAGCTGTGTCCCAATCAGAGACTTTCTGCACATCTGTGTCCCCATCAGGGAGGGGTGTAAACGTTTCCCATAGACTTCTATAGAGCCAAGGAGAAGGGAGACCCTCCCATAGACTTCTATAGAGCCAAGGAGAAGGGAGACCCTCCCATAGACTTCTATAGAGCCAAGGAGAAGGGAGACCCTCCCATAGACTTCTATAGAACCAAGGAGAACAGAGATCCTCCCATAGACTTCTCTATAGCCAAGGAGAAGTGAGATCCTCCCATAGACTTCTATAGAGCCAAGGAGAAGTGAGGTCCTCCCATAGACTTCTATAGAGCTAAGGAGAAGTGAGATCCTCCCATAGACTTCTATAAAGCCAAGGAGAAGGGAGACCCTCCCATAGACTTCTATAGAAGCAAGGAAAAGTGAGATCCTCCCATAAACTTCTATAGAGCCAAGGAGAAGTGAAATCCTCCCATAGACTTCTATAAAGCCAAGAAGGGAGCACTGATAGGTGGCACTGATAAGCACTGGTAGGCAGCACTGGTCGCAATGTTGGAAGCGATGTCCATTAACAAAAGCTGGCTGCCGACCATGAGCTACAATGCACCATAACACATCAAAACGCATTTAAAACGCACTAAAGGCATCTAAAAGCATCAAAAATGCACCAGAATGCATCTAAACGCATTTAAAACTGATCGAAACACGCACCAGAACGCATCTAAATGCATCAAAAATGCATCAGAACGCATAAAAATGCACCAGAATGCATCTAAATGCATCAAAAATGCATCAGAACGCATAAAAATGCACCAGAATGCATCTAAATGCATTAAAATGCACCAGGACGCATCTAAATGCATTAAAACACACCACAGCGCATCTAAGAGCATCAAAAATGCACACAAATGCATCTAAACACATTTAAAATGCAACAGAACCCATCTAAACACATTAAATTGCAACAGAATGCATCTAAATGCATTTAAAATGCACCAGAATGCATCAAAATTGCATCAAAACACATAAAATTCACCAGAACGCATCTAAAATGCACCAGAATGCATTTAAACGCATTAAAAACACCAGAATGCATCTAAACACATCAAAAATGCATCAGAACAAATCTAAGCGCATTTAAAGTGCACCCGAATGCATCTAAAAGCATCACAAATGCACCAGAATGCATCTAAACACATTTAAAACGCACCAGAACGCATCTAAACGCATTAAGAAATGCACCAGAATGCAACAAAATACATCAAAAATGCATCAGAACACATAAAAATGCACCAGAATGCATCAAAAATGCACTAAAATGCATCTAAACACATTTAAAACGCACCAGAATGCATTTAAACTCATTAAAAACACCAAAACGCATCTAAACACATTAAGAAATGCACAAGAACGCAGCTAAATGCATCAAAAATGCACCAGAATGCACCTAAAAGCATTTGAAATGCACCAAAACGCGCACCAGAATGCATCTAAATGAACCAAAAAATGCATCTAAATGCATAAAAATGCACCAGAATGCATCTAAATGCATTAAAAACGCACCACAAAGCATCTAAGAGCATCAAAAATGCACCAGAATGCATCTAAAAGCATTTAAAATGCACCAGAATGCATCAAAATTGCATCAGAACGCATCTAAACACATCAAAAACGCACCAAAACAAATCTAAACACATTTAAAATGCAGCAGAATGCATTTAAACTCATTAAAAACACCAGAACGCATTTAGAAATGCACAAGAACGCATCTAAGCGCATCGAAAATGCACCAGCACAGATCTAAATGTATCAAAACGCATCTAAATTGCACCAGAATGCATGAAAAACGCTCCGGAAGGCAGCAAAACGCATTGCAGGAAATAATAAATCCGGGAAAGTTTGCACATAAAATTGCGTGTGATGATGCTTATTGTTTTCATAACAAATAATAATAATAAAATAATAATAATATTTATAATAATAATCCTCATTTTATGAATGAGATGATTGGAATGAAAACTAAAAAAAAAGTATCACCATCAGAAGAGTTCTGATTGGATAATAATAAACAATCTCTGATCTCCATGGTAACGGATATAATGAGAGCCCCTCCCCCTCTCCCTGGCGTTCCTCCCCTTGTCTCCTCTGCTCCGGCCACCTGGGGGTGCCGCTTTTCCATCATCACCCCGCCTACCGGAACCCTCCCCCTCATACGTCACTTCCGGTATACCGTCCGTGGATGGACTGTATAGTGAGGGCTCAGTACAGGAAGTGCTGCCCTCTGGTGGCACCGGGGATCACTGCAGTCACTGACATGTCACCAGAGGAGAATTCTACCAGCCGGGTACAGACACACATTTCATTATACTATTATTATTATTATTATTATTATTCAGTGTATTCATATTGCAATAATAATAATAATTGTTATTATTGTAAACATTATTACAAATAATATAATTAATAATATTATAATGAAATAAATAATAAAGCACATTATTACATTTTATTAATATTATAGGAATATAAAATATAGTATATTGTGTGTGAACAACAATGAATTAGAATACATAACATATCTAACAATAAAAGGAATGATAAATTATAATCGGCTCCAATAATACAATTTTATATATTTATTTATTTCTGTTGATGAGATTCCTTTGGTGAATATATAGGACACGCCGTATTCCATGTTATATAATAGGATCCTTTCCACATCTGTTCTACACCCAAACGGCCACTCAGAATTCAAATCAGCCAATCAGATTCAAGCAGCTGCAAAGGAAGCCAATGATTGGCTGGACACTGATGATGTCACAGTGGTGGTCACATGACCTGCAGTCACTTACCTAGCACACAGGGAGAATCTGGCAGTTGACTTTCGTCTGTTACACAGGAAGCATCTCTCTTGCAGAGCTCCTGAGTGATTGATTTGTATTTCGTCACATTTTCTCCAGTGATTGGAATTGAGAGTCAATTTATTTATCGGCATTAATTGTCAGATAATAACTTTATATTAATAGTAATTGGCATTTCCTGTCAGTTATTTTATTCAAGCAAAAATGAGGACTGAAATCCTCGCTGTGATTATTACGCTGTTGCTCCCTTGGGAAGCAGACAGAAATAGCGTCATACAATCCCCAGAGACCCGCATAGAGGGGAATGAGGGGATTGTGGAAACAACACAGCAGCCAGCGGAGATTCCACTGATTTTTAAAATCTTTTACCCATGGGCTTCATCCAAAGAGGTCATCAGAGGGTCTCCAGAGAACCGCATGGAGGAGGAGGGACCCACCAATATCATCAGAGAGTCCCCAGAGATCCACATGGAGCAGAAGAAAGAGAACATGAAAAAAACACAGCAGCCAGCAGAGGTACCATGGATTTTTAAAATCTTATACCCATGGGCTGCACCTAGAAAAGTGATCAAACCGTCCCCAACATCCCACATGCAGGAGGAGGGACTCATCAATGTCATCAGAGAGTCCCCAGAGACCCGCATGCAGGAGGAGGGACCCATCAATGTCATCAGAGAGTCCCCAGAGATCCGCATGGAGCAGAAGAAGGGGATCATGAAAACACCACAGCAGCCAGCAGAGGTACCATGGATTTTTAAAATCTTATACCCATGGGCTGCACCTAGAAAAGTAATCAAACAGTCCCCAAAAACCCGCATGCAGGAGGAGGGACTCATCAATGTCATCAGAGAGTCCCCAGAGACCCGCATGCAGGAGGAGGGACCCATCAATATCATCAGAGAGTCCTCAGAGATCCGCATGCAGGGGGAGGGACCCATCAATGTCATCAGAGAGTCCCCAGAGATCCGCATGCAAGAGGAGGGACCCATCAATGTCATCAGAGAGTCCGCAGAGATCCGCATGGAGCAGAAGAAGGGGAACATGAAAATAACACAGCAGCCAGCAGAGGTACCATGGATTTTTAAAATCTTATATCCATGGGCTGCACCTAGAAAAGTAATCAAACAGTCCCCAAAAACCCGCATGCAGGAGGAGGGACCCATCAATATCATCAGAGAGTCCTCAGAGACCCGCATGCAGGAGGTGGGACCCATCAATGTCATCAGAGAGTCCCCAGAGATCCGCATGCAGGAGGGACCCATCAATGTCATCAGAGAGTCCGCAGAGATCCGCATGGAGCAGAAGAAGCGGAACATGAAAATAACACAGCAGCCAGCAGAGGTTCCATGGGTGGCCTTAGAGAACACCGTCCAAGCCCTACTTATAAATATTGTTACTGAGCACGGGTCAGAATGCTTTCTGGGGCTTATCACCAGTCTGCTTTTACTGCTCCTCATATATTTCATGTCAATCTACCGAATGTTCCGACCACCAAGTAACAACATCACTCCACCACTAAGTGATGTTGTTCTACCAGCAAATGATGCCATCTCATCAAGTGACATCATTCTACCATTCTACAGCCTTTCACCAACAAGTGAAAATGTGGAGAGCAGCATGGAGGAGACTGATTTTCCTATTCCCAGAGTCGCACCTCCAAGGGATCACATCCGTGTTTACCTACGGGATTTATGCCAGCAAATGAAAAAACGCAGGCCAACCAAGGTGTTCGAGGTTGGCAACATAACCCCAACAAGCGATGACATCATTCCGCCAAGTGAAAATGTGGAAATCGCTATGGAAGAGCCTGATGTTCCTGTTTCCAGAGTCAGACCTCCCGTTTCCAGAGTCCGACCTCCTCGGGATTACCTACGTGCCCCACTACGCAGACGAATGCCGAGACGTAGACCACCAATGGTGGTCAGGCACAGAAATATCTCGCCACAAAAGAGTGGCTTCTTTCCACTGAGTGATGTCATCATTCCACCAACAAACAAAAATGTAGAGAGCGCTATGGAGGAGATTGACTTTCCTATTCCTAGAGTCACACCTCCTAGGGATCACATCCGTGCTTACTTACGGGATTTATGCCGGCCACTGAAAAAGCGCAGACCAACCAAAGTGTTCAAGGATTGCAGCATATTCCCAAGGAGCGATGACATCCTTCTGCCAAGTGAAAATGTGGAAATCGCTATGGAAGAGCCTGATGTTCCTGTTTCCAGAGTCAGACCTCCCGTTTCCAGAGTCCGACCTCCTCGGGATTACCTACGTGCCGCACTACGCCGACGAATGAGGAGACGTAGACCACCAATGGTGGTCAGGCACAGAAATATCTCGCCACAAAAGAGTGGCTTCTTCCCCTGAGTGATGGCATCATTCCACCACAAACAAAAATGTAGAGAGCGCTATGGAGGAGATTGACTTTCCTATTCCTAGAGTCACACCTCCTAGGGATCACATCCGTGCTTACCTACGAGATTTATGCCGGCCACTGAAAAAGCGCAGGCCAACCGAAGTATTTAAGGATTGCAACATATTCTCAACGAGTGATGACATCCTTCCAACAAGTCAAAATGTGGACAGCGCTATGGAAAAGACTGACGTTCCAGATCCCATAGTCGCACCTTTTCAAGATTCCATTCGTGCTTGGCTAAGATGGCGCATAAAGAAGATCAAACTGAACAATGGTGGTCAGGCACAGAGTGACATCATCCCACACAGTGATGTCATCATTCTACCAACAAGAACAAAATGCAGAGAAGCGCTATGTAGGAGACTGCCTTTCCCCGTTCCCAGTGTTGCACCTACCATGAACAACACTAGGGTAGGCCATGGAGTGATGTGATCCTAACAACCAAATACATGATCCCAACAATGAGTTCCAGCCTTAGGCCATGAAGGAGTACATTTACTGTCCATCCCAGTGTCGCACGTCATAGTAAAAATGTGAACAAAGCTATGGACAAAACTGATGTTCCCATTCCCAACCTCACACCTCCTAGGGATCGCAGCAACATCACCCCACAGACTGGTGATATCCTCTCATTACCGAGTCTCCTTATGTCACAAGTGACTGATGATAACAATGCACTATTGGGTTCCGGCATTAGTCAACAAAGGGCAACATTGGCTGTTGATCCCAGCATTGAAAGTCATAGTAATCAAACGCATCTTCACCTACAGGAATTATTCCAGCTAGTGAAGAAGCGCAGACCAACCAAGGAGGACTGGCAGGTGTCTTAAACCAAAACTATACTTTTCATTGCACTCCAGTGCTATGGTGTCCCAGAGCTACTGCCAGCTTTGACCAGGTGGCTTCCAGGTACCAATCTCCAGCCAATTTAATTGGCCGGGCCAATGCACACGTGTGGGAGTTCAGGTATCTCAGCATTGCCGAAGTTGTTTGTTAAGCTGCACGGGCGCAATTATTTAGTTATTATATTGTAAATATATTTTTTATATATATAAATATATTAATAGTTCTACTAAGAAAAAACTTAGTTAAGTTAGTTAAGTTACTTAATTTCGTTTAGTTTAGCTAGTTAGTTATTCTAAGACAAAACATTATTATAAGTTAAGGTAGTTTTTCAGTTATTTACTTGGTTTAGTTAGTTATACTTAGAGAAAAAAGTTAAAAAAAAATTACAAAGTTAAGTTACTTTGTTTTAGTTTAGTTGGTTATAATAAGACAAAACATTAATATAAGTAAGGTCGTTAGTTATACTAGATAAGAAAACGTGGAGTAGAGTTGGGACCGGCCAGAGAGGGATTACTTTGGCGCAGTTAATTGTTGATGGATAAATGACCAGAGACATCACCTGCTGTTCTATTAAGCCTTGTTCTCACGATTTAAAAAGCGTAATTCACACGTGTTTCCGTGTGTCACTTGAATGGCCTGCCCTATGTGCATTTGTGGCGTCAAAGAAGCTCAGGTACCAAATTTTGGCCCTCAGACACGATTTTACACATGTGTTTTACTGCAATTCTCGTGGGTATTGTTGTGCGCCAATCACGCCAAAATAGCACCAAGTCTGGGGTGCCATTCAGGATGGTGCTGTCATGAATCTGCAGTAATGTTTCATGCCCTGACTGTCTGCTTACCTCTCTGGTCTGTGTATAAGCTTTAGGGACCTGCTCTCACATCTGTGTGTTTAAATAATCTTCTCTATGCATGGCTCCACCCAATCCCTAACAGGAATCACTATTTAACCCCGCACACAGCCAGCCAGTCTTGCTCGAGCAACAATTGTGTGATGCCTTCCCTGGGTGATACTTGCAGCATGCTCTACGTTTGATTCCCATGTATTGAATTTGCCTTGTTGTCCTGACCATATGTGTCTGCTTGTTGCCCCAATCTTCGGCTCGTTCTTCTGACCATCCCTGTCTGCTTGTTGCCCCAACCTTTGGCTTGTCCTCCTGACTATTCCTTGTTGCCCTGGACTGCTGCTTCCTCTCCATCCAACAGAGGCAGGCATGAGCGTGAGCTAGGAGACCCTGGGGGCCGTGACCTGGAGTCAGCTGCAGCCAAGTCCATCCTCATCATCAGAGGCCCTGGTGAAAACCTGCTGGCTCTTAGACTCCACGCCCTGGGGAATCTTATGCTCTAGCTCCCGAACTGTGGCTGCGACCCTGTGTAGCTGCTTCTCAGAACCATCAACCCTCAGCAGTCAGCCGTTAGGTCCACAACCTCTGCGGTGTGCTCCTGGTCACCTGGTCCCGCAGGTGACCTGACAGGTGCCATTTTGATGGTGAATGTCTATTTAGTGCCTCATTGGACAACTCTGGGTGACTCTTTTCTTCCCTCTTCTTTTTTTCTCTTTCCTTCTCCTTCCCTCCCTCCCTCTTTCTCTCTCTCTCCCTCCATCCCTCTATCTTTCTTTCCTTCTTTTTCTTACTTCCTTACTTTATTTACCTCTCCTCTCTCTCCATCGCTTTTTCTCTTTTCTTTCTCTCTCCCTCTGCCCCTCTCTTTTTTCCTTCTCTTTCTTTTTTTTCTCTTCCTTTCTTTATTTCTGTCTGTGTCTCTCTTTCTCCTTCCCTCCCTCTTCTCTTTTTTCTCTCTCCCTCCTCTTTCTTTTTTTGATCTCTCTCTCTTTCCTTATCTCTCTCCTTCCCTCTCTCCCTCCCTCTTTCTCTATTTAACCTCCTCTCTCGCCCTCGCTTTCCTTTTCCCTCCCTCTCTCTTTCTTTGCCTTTCCTTTTCTTCCCTCTCTCCCTTACTTTAACCCCCCCCCCTTTTTTTCCGTCTCTTTCTTTTTTTCTTTCTTCACCTCTCTCTTTCTTTCTGTCTGTCTGTCTGTCTCTCTCTCCCTCCCTCACTTTCTCTCTTTTTCCTTTCCTTCCTCCCTTCTCACTCTCCCTCCTTTGCTCCCCTTGCTCTCCCTCTCTCCCCCCTCTCTCTCTACTTCTCTCTCTCCTTCTCCTTTATCTCTCCCCCCCTCTCTCCCTCCCGCCTCCACTCTCTCCTTCCCTCCCTTGCTCCCTGTCTCTCTCTCCCTTGCTCGCTCCCCCTCCCTCCCCCGCTCCCTCACCCTCCCCTCTCTCTCTCCCTCCCTCCCTCTCTCCCCCCCTCTCTATTTCCTCTTCCTCTCTCTCTTCATCTCTCTCTCCCCCCTCTCTCCCTCTCGTTCCCCTCGTTTCCTCCCTCTCACTCTTCCCTCCTTCCTTTCCTTTTTCTCTCTTTCACTCCCTCCCTCTCTCTCTGTCTGTCTGTCTGTCTTTCTTTCTCTCTCCACTTCTTTCTTTTTTTCTTTCTCTGCCTTTTTTTCCCCCCCCCCAATTTCATTCCCTCTCTCCCTTCTTTTCCTTTCCGTTTCTTTCTCTCTCCCTC
>BLSH010398221.1:761871-784011 GCA_018402905.1 Glandirana rugosa | reverse complement strand
AGGGGGACAACGCAATTACTAGGTGCCCCCCTGGCAGGGAAAAGCTACCACTAAAATTAAAACTGCCCCGGATGTCGCCCCCCCCCCCCACGCCCTAAGGTGGAGGAGGGGTCCACTCACCAGTCCGACGGGCGTTGCGGGTAGCCACCCGAAGCAGACTTTCCCCCCTTGTCCCGGGAAGGATTGCTGCTGGCCAAGGCCACTGGAAAGGCAAAAGCCAGACACTGGGCACAAGTGGCAACAGCCACAGGCCGCCCGCACGGAACGGGCCCTGAGCGACGTTGCCCTGTCATTTTAGGGTAGGTCGCCAGGAGGTGGCCGGGCAGGGCAAAGCTTTGGATTTGTGATATCCGCTCTATGCCAAGGCCGGCTACTTGATAGAAGTCTTCATCTTTTTCATAGAGAAAATTTACATGCAGAAAAAACGCAGGTCCCATGAGGGAACCCAGTCAACTCCTTTTGCACTAGGCAAACAAAACTGAATGCTATTGGCCAGCAGGGGGTTTTATAGGCTCAGGTGAGGACGGCCCCCATGGGAGGGGCCAGCCTATCCCTGATGCTTTTGCATCTGTTTTGCCTAGTCACTCCTGATAGGACGACATAAAACCCACGAGTCATTTAAGAAGAGCTGCGTCTGTCAGTGAACGTAAGAGAAATACTGATTACTGTTTAAATCACATGATCAGCAGTCATTGGCTGACAGTCGATCACGTGGTAAGGGGATGGAGTCGGCCCCTTACTCCGATTTGTGATCAGCCGAGTCTCATAGACTAAGTGATCACAGAGAGCGCGGTGCGTGTACCTGCATGCTCAATTCAGGCCCGCGCTGTAGCCATCTTTCAGCTATAACTCGGGTGGAAAGGGGTTAATAAAAACTATCTGTCCCTTTATCCTAATGGATATCCAGCTATTGCACATCGGCTTCTGCTGCCAATTATCACAGCACCTGCAGGTGGAGTTTTGGAATCATGTATATATGTGTGATCCAACGCACAGCTGCCGCCCTGTAGCAGTAAAACTGCTTTAGGGCAAATGGCAACTGGTTAAGTTTCACCACTTAAGCAGCGCCCCCCGCAGATATATTGTGCATAGGGTCTGCATGTGCCCGACCGACGGAGCCAGGACACGGAGAATGAGGGGGAAAGAAGCCGCCACCTGTCAGCAGAGTGAGTGAGCTGGCAATGGGGGTGGGGTACGGTGCGGGGGTCTGTGGTCAGGTCCGCCTGCCACACCCCCGACCAATGGAGCACCACCTGCCACAAACAGTGACAGTGCATTTTTTTTAACACTAATCCCTGTATTGGTGTCAATGGTCCCCAAAACGTGTCTGATTTGTCCACCGCAATGTCGCAGTCCCAATAAAAAATTGCTGATCGCTGCAATTGCTATAAAAAAATTAAAATTCCATAAATCTATCCCATAGTTTGTAGACATGATAAATTTTGTGCAAAAATGCAACAGAGTGCATCGAAGGAACAGGAAGGCATTAGAGAAAAAATAAATAAAATAAAACAATCCATGGAGGAAAAACTAAGGGGGAAAAAATGCACCAAAAGGTATTAACCACTTCCTTACTGGGCACTTAAACCCCCCTCCTGCCCAGACCAATTTTCGGCTTTCAGCGATGTCGCATTTTGAATGACGATTGCGCGGTCGTGCGATGTTGTAACCAAATAAAATTTTCGTCTTTTTTTTCCCACAAATAGAGCTTTCGTTTGGTGGTATTTGATCACCTTTGCGTCATTTCTTATCACCGCTATAAACAAAAAATGAGCGACAATTTTGCAAAAATTATTCATCAGTTTACACCGATATATATTCTTCTACATATTTTTGGTAAAAAAAAAATCCAAATCGGCGTAAATTGATTGGTTTGCGCAAAAGTTATTGCGTCTACAAACTATGGGAATTGATTTATGGCGTTTTTATTATTTTTTTTTACTAGTAATGGCGGCGATCTGCGATTTTTATCGGGACTGCGATATTGCAGCAGAAATGTCGGACATTTTTTACACATTTTTGGGACCAATGACATTTATACAGCGATCAGAAATTTAAATATCCACTGATTACTGTATAAATGTCATTGGCAGTGAAGGGGTTAACCTTCAGGGGGCAGTGAAGGGGTTAACAGTGCTCCCTGGGTGTTCTAACTGTGGGGGGGGGGTGGCCGGGACATAACAGATCTAACTGATCCCAGTGACAGGGATCAGTAGATCTGGTATGTCCCTTGTCACAGAACGGAGAACCGCCGTGTTTACATCGGCGGTTCCCCGTTCTGCAGCTCTGTCAGGCGATCGTGGGTCTCGAGCGGACATCGAGTCCACCCGACCCACGGGCATCCCATGACGTCGTCCCAGCATTTCAGATCCGCGCTGGAGCCGTACTTCGGCAGTAGTGCGGATCTGTAGGGGTTAAAAAAAGGCATCAAAACCACACTAGAATGCATCTAAACGCATCAAGAATGCACCAGAACGCATTGAAACGCATAAAAAAAAAAACAGAACACATCTGAATGCATGAAAACACTCCGGAAGCCATTACAGCAAAAAAAAAAAAAAAAAAAAAGAAAGAAAAAATAAAATAAACTATGGCAAAAAAAACAGGGAAAAAAAGCACCAGAACATATTAAGAGAAGCACCAAAACCGCACCAGAAGGCATCTAAACGTGTGAAAAATGCTCCGGAAGGCATTACAGGACATTAAAAAAAAGGGATTTTATTAAAACTTACCGTAAAATCCTTTTCTCTGAGTTCACTGACAGACGCAGCCCTTCATTGACAAGTGGGGTTATATGCACATGCTACCAGGAGTTGACTAGGCAAATAGAAAGAAAGCAAGCTGGCCCCTCCCAGGGGGCCGTCCTCTCTCTCCCATATAACCCCCCTGCTCTGCTTAGCATATCAGTTCGTAACCAGCCGTTCAAACACAACGCAGAGGGGTGGGTGCCTGGTGTCTGAAAGCCCAGGAAGTGCTTACTGCCCTGCTGGAATGAGCCGCGACTGGAAAAGGGGGTACCTTGCCCCGAACAGTATACGCATGGGTCACGGTCTGTCTGATCCAACGGGAAACAGTAGCCGACTTGCCGCCAATCCTTTGCGCGGACCATCCGTCAGTACAAACAACGCATCAGACTTATGAAAGGAAGCTGTAGCCGCCAAATACACCCGCAAAGCACTCACGACATCCAATGAATGTAACTCAAATTCCTTGGGATGCGACAGATGCGGACATAAGGAAGGAAGAACAATATCTTCATTAATGTGAAGAAAGAAGAAGAAATCACCTTCGGCAGAAACGAAGGAGAAGGGCGCAAGACCGCCTTGTCCTTATGAAGGACTAAGTAAGGAGCCTTGCAGGACAACGCTGCCAACTCAGACACCCGCCTAGGATGTGATGGCCACCAAAAAGGCCACTTTTTGCGACAGCGATTGTAAGGGAATATCCCTGATCTTCTCATATGGCGGTTTCTGCAGCACAGAAAGCACCAAATTCAAATCCCACGGCGCCATAGGCGACTGTACCTGAGGAGCCACATGGCGCACACCTTGAACAAAAGTACGAATCAACGAATGCAACGCCAAAGGCCGCTGCTGAAATAGAATCGCCAGAGCCGAAAACTGACCCTTGAGAGTACTCAATGCCAATTTTTTATCCAGGCCCTGCTGCAAAATAGTCAGGACCCTGGACACAACGTAAGAGCGAGGGTTCCAACCCCCCGCCTCACACCAGGCAATATAGGCCTTCCAGGTGCGATGATAAATCTTGCGCGAAGTACACTTGCGCGCTTTGAGCATGGTAGGGATCACGGAGTCCGCGACACCCCTATCCCTCAACACCTGGGACTCAATAGCCAAGCCGTCAAAGCCAGCGAGGGTAAAGAAGGGTGCAAGATGGGCCCCTGAGACAACAGGTCTTCGCTCAGCGGAAGACACCAGGGAACATCTGCCACCATTCGCACCACGTCGGCGTACCAAGGACGCCGAGGCCAATCCGGAGCCACCAGGACTGTCGGAATACCCTCCGCTTCCACCCTGCGCAGTAGCCGCGGTAGAAGCTTGAAGGGGGGAAAAGCGTACAGGAGCCGATACCGACTGCAAGGCGCTACCAGCTCGTCCGTGGCGGCCGCCAGCGGGTCTCTCGTCCTGCACACAAAAGTTCGCACTTTGTGATTGAACCGAGACGCCATGAGGTCCACATCTGGCGTGTCTCACTTGTGGCAAATATGGCGGAACACTTCTGGATGTAGGGACCATTCCCCCTGATCTAGCGTCTGGCGACTGAGAAAGTCCGCCTACCAATTCTCTACACCTGGAATATAAATAGCGGAGATTGCCGGCACATGAAGTTCTGCCCAACGCAGAATGAGAGCCGCTGCCGAGCTCCTCGTTCTGCCCTGATGGTTCACATACGGCACTGCTGTGGCATTGTCCGACTGAACCCGAACCGGGAGGCTGCGCAACCTTGCCGTCCAGTGGGAGAGGCAGAGCCTGATCGCTCTCAGCTCCAGCACATTGATCAGAAGGCGAGATTCCTGCGCAGACCAACGGCCCTGAGCAGACAGCTGCCCCAAGACCCCTCCCCAGCCCGATAGTCTCGCGTCCGTCGTGACTATCGACCAATTTAGGGGAAGATATTACTTCCCCAATGTCAGAGCCAGGGCCTGAAGCCACCAGGTCAACGATCCTCTGGTCTGAGGATCCAGTCTGATCAGCTGGTCCAGGGACAGTGGAGATTTGTCCCACCGTGACAGAATCACTCGCTGAAGGAGCCGAGTGTGACTCTGGGTGCAAGGTACCGCCTCGAAGGCTGACACCATAAGCCCCAACACCCGCATACAAAACTGTAAGGAGGACCACCGGCGTGACAGCAGGGTATGCACCGCTGCTTGTAATGTCAGTAACTTGGCCGGAGGTAAGAACACCTTCGCCTGCTCCGTGTCCAGAATCAGACCCAGGTATTCCAGGTGACAGGACGGTGCCACCGTCGACTTCTGCAGGTTGATCAGCCAGCCGAAGTCCTTCAATGAGATCATGGTGATAGCCACGTTCTGTTCCAGAGCCGAAGCAGACTCGAGGTATGCTACCACCGCAATGCCTCTCTGCCTCAGCAGGGCCAGCACCGGGGCCAGCAGCTTGGTGAACACCCGAGGAGCCGAGGCCAGACTGAAGGGGAGTGCCACAAATTGGTAATGAAGATCTCCCAGAGCACAGAAAACGCTGGTGCCGGAGACAGATGGGGACGTGGAGATACGCGTCCCTGATATCCAGGGACGCCATGAAGTCCTCTTGGTGTAGGACGGCCACGACCGAACGGACAGATTCCATCCTGAATTTTCGCGCTTTCACAAAATGGTTGAGTGCCTTCAGGTCCAGAACTGGCCTTACCCCCCCCCCTTTTTTGGGGACCACGAATAGGTTTGAGTAGAAACCGTGAAACCTTTCCAACTGAGGTACTGGCACGATCATCCCCTGGTCGGAGAGTGCCTGAACAGCCCTTAGGAGGGCCTCCCAGTGCCCCTGAGGGGGTCTCAAGTTCGATGGGAAGAACCTGTCTGGGGGTAGAGTGCTGAACTCTATCCTGTACCCGGAGGACACCACTTCCTGCACCCACCGGTCAGAAATGCAGGCAGTCCACTTGTCTGCAAACCCCAGAAGACGGCCTCCCGAAACGCGGATGGGGGCAACCCATCATGCGGAGGAGGACTTCTCCTCTGTCTTTTTGCTCTTGCGTTGCCAGGGTCGCTTACCGGTCCCTGCGGCAGGCTTGCCAGGCCTCGACCCCTTGCCCGCTGCGCCAGGGGCACAAAAAAACCTCTTCTGACCCCGAAGAAGCAGGACCCTGCTTGCAGCGGAAATCCCACCACCTGGGCTCCAGGAGAAAAGTACTCTTCCGTACAGTGAAATCCTTGATGATTTCATCCAACTGCGCCCCAAAGAGTTGACCACCTTGAAAGGGAAGATCCGTAAGACCCTTCTTAGACGCGTGGTCACCCGACCACGAGCGTAACCAGAGTACCCATCTGATAATGACTGCAAAAACAGACATTTTAGACAACATGGGCAGCAGGTCCAGAGCTGCGTCACACAGGTACCGAAGACCCTGAAACAAATGGTCTGCTCTCTGTGACGCCTCAAGCGTCCTCCCACAGTCCAAATCATTTTGCAGCTCCGTCAATACAGAGATTGCGCCGCCATGGCCGACGCCAGGGCCGGTCTCATGGCTGACACTGCCAGCAGGAAAAGTGCTTTTGACCCCGCCTCCGTCCGCCTATCGGCTGGGTCCTTAAACGAGGAAGACCCCTGTTAGAAGATGGTGCGGAGGGTTACTATCATTTGGTTGTTGTTTCCTCTAATTCTTAGAGGAACAGCTCTATTTAAACTTCCTGCTTCCTGTAAGCAGATGCTGCCTGATCTTCAGCGTGTGCCCTGTTTTCCTGAGTGTTCTGCTACCCGTTATCTGATTCCTGTGACCCGGCCTGCCTGACCTTGCCTGAACCCTGCCTGTACCGACCCCTGGCTTGCCTACGACCATCCGACCGCCTCATCCTTCTGTACCTCTGCTGCCTGCCCGTTGCCGACCCTGCTCGTCCCTGACTCTGCTACTGTGCCTGCGACCATCCGGTCCCAACAAGTATCCTGCTCTAAACATCAGCACCCTTCCAGCACATCTCCTGTCCGCTGCTGACGGATACTCCTGGACTTCTACAGGCACTCTTACCCCACCGTGCTCCTGTGGCCGCTGTTCCCAACTCCAGCGGTCCCACGAACCGGAGTCGTAGGAGAGGCCACCCCCGACCGTCAGGCTCACTACCAGGTACCTAACAACCCCTCCAAAGGAATGGTCGTTGCCTTGTTCAGGCGAGCCACCGGAAGGTGCACTGCGGGGGATGCCCACTTCTTCACAAAGCTATCCTCAAAAGGGTAGTGTATAGCGAAGCGTTTAGGTAAGGCGAAGGAATTCTGCGGACGCTACCATTACTGATAAACCAGGTGGTCAAAAAATTGATCATAAGGATAAGCCTTAGGGGACCTGGGTGGCCTAGCAGACCTGCAAAGGTATGCGGACTCCTGCGACTCCCCCACTTGGTCCAGTCGCAAGGACGCACGGAAATCAGCAATCAGTGTGGCCACCAGCGCCTTTTCGCACACAATTGAGGCCCCCTGGTCTTCTTTGCCGTCCGAAGGATCTAGCTCACCCTCTGAGATTTCCACGGGGGTGCCCGTGACCCCCGAAGCCACTTCCGGTTCAGACTCTTCCCCTGAGGAAAGAGGGGGAGGCAGACGCTTTTTAGGGGCCCCAGAGCCCTGCTCGGCCCCACCCGGGGAAGGAACTCCCCAAAAACTGCTCTCAAACTGGTCCAGGGACACCAGGGTCCCCAGCGCAGGTTGCACTGCCGCTGACTCCTCCTCAGAAGGACCCACAGGGTCATTCGCCATTGTACCACCGGAACTGACAGGCAAATAAAAAAATGACCTGACACCCCCACAATGCGGCCCCACCGCCACCCCACAAAGCAACCAGGGAGACCCCAGGAGGACTGCACCCACCGCTACCAGCACCCCAGGGAGAGCCCAGCTATACTTGCTGTTTTTTGTGCCTCACAAGCGCTGCGTCCCAGTAGGAATGCTTAAGGACTGCCAGTCATGAAGCCTGTGCCACCTGTTGTCATCCCAAGTGAAAGAGGAAGCAAAACGGCAGCAGCACGTTTTTCTCTCCAGGGACATCCAAAATGGCCGAATGTTCACTAGAGGCCAAAAGCCTGTAATACAGGCCACGACTACGGCAAAATGGCCGCCGCTCAGCACTAGAGGGAAACCCTCAGCAAAATGGCTGCGGCTACGGCAAAATGGCGGCGTTTGGCGGTGCGGAAGCGTGCGGTGCGGGGAGGGGGGGGGGAGAGGGGTGTAGGAGGGTGGCGAGGACACCCAGGGGGGACACTAGCCCAGTGAACACCCTCCACCAGTCGGCCAAATCGCTACAGTCGCCCAGCCCCCCCTCCGCGCCCCTAGGGGGGAAGAGAGGTGGTCACTCACCAGTCCGACGGGCGTAGCGGGTAGCCACCTGGTTGCAGACCTTCCTCCCATGCCGGAGAGGGATGCTGCAGGCCGCAGGCCCCTGGACAGGAACCAGGTCTGGTCACTGGGCACAAGTGGGGGGTGGAGTCACCCACTGGCCGCCAGCACGGAATGGGCCCGGTCGGCCGCACTGGGGAAAGTGCAGGATTCTAGCTATCCTCTATGCCCCAGCCGGCTTCTTGATAGCAGTCTTCATCAGATAGCTTGAAAAAATAAAAAAGCGGTAGCAAAAAATCTGAACCGCAGATCCCATAAGGGAGCTGGGTCTAACTCCTTGCACTAGGCATAGAAAACTGATATGCTAAGCAGAGCAGGGGGGTTATATGGGAGAGAGAGGACGGCCCCCTGGGAGGGTCCAGCTTGCTTTCTTTCTATTTGCCTAGTCAACTCCTGGTAGGATGTGCATATAACCCACTTGTCAACGAAGGGCTGCGTCTGTCAGTGAACGTAAGAGAGATAGGATTTTATTAAGAACTTACCATAAAATCCTTTTCTCTGAGTTCACTGACAGAGGCAGCCTCTTCATTGACAAGTGGGGTTTATGCACATCCTACTAGGAGTAGACTAGGCAAAAAAGAAAAAAAGCAAGCTGACCCCTCCCAGGGGGCCGTCCTCACTCCAGCATATAACCCCCCAGCTCTGCATAGCATATCAGTTTGTAACAAGCCATACAAACGCAACACAAAGGGGCAGGTGATGCGTCTGTCAGTGAACTCAGAGAAAAGGATTTTAGGGTAAGTTCTTAATAAAATCCTATTTTCTCTTAAGTTCACTGACAGACGCAGCCTCTTCATTAAAAAGTGGGGATGTCCCAAAGCAGTGTCATTCAAAGAGGGTGGGTAAACAATAACAACTGTACCTAACAGAAGACCTCTCAGGAGGCTAGAGTTGCCACCTTTAAAACCGAACACATATGAATTACACAGGTTGTTCTGAGGCCAATTTAACCACTTCAGCCCCGGAAGGATTTCCAGCTTTAAGACCGGAGCCCTTTTTGCGATTCGGCGCTGCGTCGCTTTAACTGACAATTGCGCGGTCGTGCGACGTTGTACCCAAACGAAATTTGCGTCCTTTTTTTCCCCACAAATAGAGCTTTCTTTTGGTGGTATTTGATCACCGCTGCGTCATTTCTGATCGCCGCTATAAACAAAAGAAGAGCAACAATTTTGCAAAAAAACCCAAATTTCTTACTTTTTCCTAAAATACAAATCCAAAAAAAATATATAAAAAAACATTTTTTTTCACCGTTTTTGGCCGATTTATATTCTTCCTCATATTTGCGATAAAAAAAATCGCAATCGGAGTTTATTGATTGGTTTGCGCAAAAGTGGTCGCGTTTACGGATGATGAGAATTCATTTTTGGGGTTTTTATTTTTTTTTATTTTTTACTAATAATGGCGGCAATCTGAGATTTTTTGCGGTACTGCGATATTTCAGCGGACATGTCGGAACATTTTGACACTTTTTTGGGACCATTGGCATTTATACAGCGATCAGTGCTATAAAAATGCACTGATTACTGTGTAAATGCCATTGGCAGTGAAGGGGTTAACCTGCAGGGGGCGCTCTAAGGGTTAACTGTGTTCCCTGGGCGTGTTCTAACTGTATGGGGGCTTGCCTAGCTGGGGAAGGGAAGTGGTCACAGCCTTCACGTACAGGAAGGCTGTGATCACAGCCCTTCCCCCTCACACAGAGCGGAGGTCCGTGTTTACATACACGGACCTCCGCTCACTCGCTCCGGGGGGACCATCGCGGGTAGCCGGCGGCAATCGAAGCCGCCGCACCCGCTCCCTGGCCCCCCCTGGACACAGTGAGCGCGCGGGTGCGCCTCCGGTGGCGCGCGCGCGCTCACTAAACTCGTTCCCGCAGCCGCCGTCGTATGACGGCGATTTGCGGGAACGAGCCACTTTGCCGCCGTCAGATGCCGATCGGCGGTCGGCAAGTGGTTAATGCAGATAAGGCACCAAGTGAGTTTAATGACCACCTTAATCAGCCACAGAACCTGTGTAATTCATATGTGTTCGGGTTTAAAGGGATGAGGTGGCAACCCTACAGGAGGCACCAGTCGCGCCTACACCGCTGCCTGCAAAACTTTGCGGCCAAAGGCAGCATCCGCGGATGCTGAAACATCAACTTTGTAAAACTTAGTAAAAGTGTGTGCCGAGGACCATGTAGCCGCCTTGCACACCTGTGACACCGAGGCCTGGTGTCTGAAGGCCCCGGAAGTGTTAATCACCCTGGTGGAATGAGCCGTGACCGGAAAGGGGGGTTCTTGCCCCCGGACCGTATACGCATGGGTCACCGTCTGTCCGATCCAACGGGAAATAGTAGCTGACGATGCCGCCAAATCCTTTCGCGGCCCTTCCATCAGCACAAAACATCAGACTTCCTAAAAGAAGCTGTAGCCGTCAAACACACCCGCAAAGCCCTCACAACATCCAAAGAATGTAAAGCAATCTCTTTGGGGTGAGACGGGTGTGGGCACAAGGAAGGAAGGACAATGTCCTCATTGATGTGAAAAGAGGAAACCACCTTCAGTAGGAACGAAGGGGAAGGACGCAGCACTGCCTTATCCTTATGAAGGACCAAGTAGGGAGACCTACATGACAAAGCCGCCAACTCAGACACCCACCTGGCGGATGTAATGGCCACCAAAAAAGCCACCTTTTGTGACAACAATTGTAAGGGAATATCCCTGATCCTCTCATATGGCGGTTTCTGCAGTACAGATAGTACTAAATAGACTTTATAGACACCCCCTTAGCACGGCTCGGTACCCCCCGGGCGAAAAACTCCCCCAAAATGGAAGTTAATTGATCCAGGGGAACCAGAGGTCCCAGCGCGGCTTGCGCTTCCACGGACCCCTCCGGAGAAGAACCCACAGGTTCAGACGCCATTGTGCCACCTAAACACTAGCAAGGCCTATAGGCCAAGACACCCCCACTATGCAGCCCCACCAACTGCCCCACAGAGCAACCGGGTAAATGCCCAGGAGGACTGTGCCCACCGCTACCGACACCCCAGGGATAGTCAGCTATACTTGCTGTAGTGCCCCTCTGCACTGCGTCCCAGTAGGAGTGCTGCCACCACTGCCTTGTGCTGTACTGCCGCTGTGATGTCCGGAAGAGAAGAGGGAGAAAACGGCGCTGACACACACGTTTTTCTCTACAGGAAGCACACCCAAAATGGCCGCCGAGCAGCCACAAGAGGCCAAACACACTGACAAAATGGCCGCAACTACGGCAAAATGGCCACCGAAAATGGTCACAAGAAACCAAACAGCCATAGAAATGGCCGCGACTACAACTAAATGGCCGCCAAACGCGGCACAGGCAAAATGGCGGCGGATCGTCGCATGGCGGTACTACAAGTGCGGGGGTGCGGCACAGGGGAGGAGAAACAACAGGGAACCAAAGGGGCCTGTAACCCTGAACCCTCCACCGGACGGACATGGTACTGCTAGTCGCCCCCCCACCCTCCGCACCCCAGGAGGGGGGGTGTCACTCACCAATCCAACGGGCGCAGCGGGTAGCCACCCAGTAGCAGACCTTCCTCCTCCAGGTTGGGAGGGATGCTGCCGGCCAAAAACGCCCCTGGATGCAAGCGCAGCCTGGTCACTCGGACGCAAGTGGGGTCCACGCACTAGCCCCCTGCACGGAACGGGTACGATGCGGCGGACCCCGCTAAAGCTAAGGGTAGCTCGCATCTGTCGGCCGTGCTGGGAAAATTTCAGGATTCGAGATAACCTCTATGCCCCAGCCGGCTTCTTGATAGCTGTCTTCATCAGATAGCTTGAGAAAAGCAAAAAGAAGAAAAAGATGGGGAACCGCAGATCCCATAAGGGAGCCAGGTCTAACTCCTTGCACTAGGCATAAAAAACTGGTATGCTATGCAGAGCTGGGGGGTTATATGCTGGAGTGAGGACGGCCCCCTGGGAGGGGTCAGCTTGCTTTTTTCCCTTTTTGCCTAGTCTACTCCTAGTAGGATGTGCATAAACCCCACTTGTCAATAAAGAGGCTGCATCTGTCAGTGAACGTAAGAGAAATATTGCTCTGCCTACATCAAAAAAAGCGTCCCTATAAATTTTTTGAAACCGGGTGTGGGGGTGGGGTGTCAGGCCATCACACAAGTCCCGCCTCCTGGTTTTCTCCTTCACCAGACAGCACAGTTTTCCAATGGACATGTGCTGTCTCTCATAGGTAGGAGCTGGGCCGGGAGGCGGGACTTGTGTGACGGCGGGTACCCGCAATTCGAAATTAAAGCTAACACAGTGGATGACGCCGGCCTGACACACTCTCCAGTGTGTGGCACCCGGGGCGGACCGCCCCCTCCCCTCTGCCTCAGCACCCAGCCAGGATCTGCTCTCCTCTATGATCCCCTGCACACGTGAGGCTGCATCGCTGGGCACAGATGAGGCTGCATTGTTGGGCACAGATGAGGCTGCATTGTTGGGTACAGGTGAGGTTGCATTGCTGGGCACAGATGAGGCTGCATTGCTGGGCACAGATGAGGCTGCATTGCTGGGCACAGGTGACGCTGCATTGCTGGGCACAGGTGACGCTGCATTGCTGGGCACAAGTGACGCTGCATTGCTGGGCACAGGGGATGCTGCACTGCTGGGAACAGGTGACGCTGCATTGCTGGGCACAGGTGACGCTGCATTGCTGGGAACAGTTGACGCTGCATTGCTGGGCACAGATGGAGGGGGATGGCAGAGGACATAGCTTTGGTGACAGGGCACAGGACACCACTGCTGGGGGGGGGGGGGGGGCAGAGGACACCACTGTTTGGGGGGGGGGGTCAGGAGAGTTATAAAATACTATTGTAACACAATATGTGTTTCCATTGGAGGCTTTTTTTTTTTTAGAGGGCGACAACAACAGAACCCCCCCCCCGCAGAGCAGAGGCTTAGTGGTTATCCTTTCAGCGTTGGGGTCTTTGATTCAAATCCTGACCAGGATGCTATCTGCATGGAGTTTGCATATTCTTCCTGTGCTTGCGGGGTTTCCTCCAGGGAAACCTGGTTTCCTCCCACACTTCAAAGACCTTGCATGGGAGGTGCAGTGGTGAGCATAGCTGCTTTCCAAGATATCTGCATTCCCTATTAAGTGCTTTGTATTCCCAGGGAGAAAAGAGTCATACAAATTAAGTCTTGAGTATATATTAATGATGGAATAAAATTTTAACCCAAACGAATAAAGTGAATGTGTCGTATGTTTGTATAGATTTTATTAAACACTTCTGAAGAATTGAATCCTTCCAGGTGGATGTGATTGTTTTGTGTTCTCATTCTCAGCCAGTAGGTGGCGCACTCAACAACTTTTAAGGTATTTACTAGGCCAGGGGTCTCCAAGCTTTTCAGTACAAGGGCCACATTGTAGATTTTACAAAAATTTGAGGGCCAATAAAATCAGAGTCCCCTTTTACATCAGAGTCCCTATTAGAGTCCTTCCGTATCTCAGAGTCCCCATTATAGCCTCCCTTTACTTCCTCAATATCCCTCTTTATATCTGTGTCCCCATTAGAGTCTCCCACACATCTGTGTCCCCATCAGAAACTTTCCACATCTGTGTCCCCATCAGAGACTTTCCACATCTGTGTCCCCAGAGACTTTCCACATCTGTGTCCCCATCAGGGAGGGGTGTAAACATTTAGTGAGATCCTCCCATAGACTTCAATACAGCCAAGGAGAAGTGAGATGCTCCCATTGACTTCTATAGAGCCAAGGAGAAGTGAGGTCCTCCCATAGACTTCTATAAAGCCAAGGAGAAGTGAGATCCTCCCATAGACTTCTATAGAGCCAAGGAGAAGTGAGATCCTCCCATAGACTTCTATAGAGCCAAGGAGAAGTGAGATCCTCCCATACACTTCTATAAAGCCAAGGAGAAGCGAGATCCTCCCATAGACTTCTACAGAGCCAAGGAGAAGTGACATCCTCCCATAGACTTCTATAGAGCCAAGGAGAAGGGAGCACTGATAGGTAGCACTGACAAGCACTGGTAGGCAGCACTGGTCGCAATGTTGAAAGAGATGTCCCTTAACAACAGGCGGCTGCCGACTATCAGCTCCAATGCACCCGAACACATTGAAACGCATTTAAAACGCACCAAATGCATCTAAAAGCATCAAATATGCACCAGAATGCATCTAAAGGCATTTAAAATGCATCTAAACACGCACCAGAATGCATCCTAATGCATCAAAAACGCATCAGAACGCATTTAAAACGCACCACAGCGCATCAAAAATGCACACACATGCATCAAAACATATTAAAAATGCACCAGAATGCATTTAAACACATTAAAAAATCAGAGCGCATCTAAAGCAACTAAATGCATCAAAAAACGCATAAAATGCACCAGAACGCATCAAAATGCATTTAAAATGCATCTAAATGCATTAAAACACACAACGCATCTAAGAGCATTAAAATGCGCCAGAATGCATGTAAACGCATTTAAAATGCACCAAATCACATAAAAAATGCACCAGAACGCATCTAAATGCATCGCACCAGGATGCATAAAATGCAACAGAACGCATCTAAGCGCAAAAAATGCACCAGGACGCATCTAACCACATTTAAAACGCACCCAAATGCATTTTAACGCATTAAAAACACCAGAATGCATCTGAAAGCATCAAAAATGCACCAGAATGCATCTAAACGCATTAAAATGCACTAGAATACATCTAAAAGCATCAAAAATGCACCAGAACACAGCTAAATGCATAAAATGCACAAGAATGCGTCTAAATGCATTAAAATCGCATCAGAACGCATAAAAATGAAAAATCCAGCAGAATGCATCTAAATACATAAAAAAATGCACCAGAACGCATCTAAAACACACCAGAATGCATTTAAATGCATTAAAAACACCAGAACGCATCTAAACACATAAATAAATGCACCAGAACAAATCTAAACGTATTTAAAGTGCACCAGAATGCATCTAAACGCATTAAGAAATGCACCAGAATGCACCAAAATACATCAAAAATCCATCAGAACACATAAAAATGCACCAGAATGCATTTAAACACATTAAAAACAATTAAGAAATGCACAAGAACGCAGCTAAATGCATCAAAAATGCACCAAAAACGCATCTAAATGCATAAAAATGCACCAGAATGCATTAAAAACACATCAAAAACGCACCAGAACAAATCCAAAAGCATTTAAAATGCACCAGAACAAATCTAAATGCATCACAATCGCACCAGGACGCATAAAAATGCAGCAGAACGCAGCTAAATGCATTAAGAAATGCACCAGCACAGATCTGAAAGTATCAAAACGCATCTAAAATGCACCAGAATGCATGAAAAATGCTCCGGAAGGCAGCAAAACGCATTGCAGGAAATAAGAAAGCCGGGAAAGTTTGCACATAAAATTGCGTGTGATGATGATTATTGTTTTCATAACAAATAATAATAAAATAATAATAATATTTATAATAATAATCCTCATTTTATGAATGAGATGATTGGAATGAAAACTAAAAAAAAAAAAAAAAAAAAAAAGTATCACCATCAGAAGAGTTCTAATTGAATAAACAATCTCTGATCTCCATGGTAACGGATATAATGAGAACCCCTCCCCCTCTTCCCGGAGCTCCTCCCCGTGTCTCCTCTTCACTGGCCACCCAGGGGTGCCGCTTCCCCATCATCACCCCGCCTACCGGAAACCCTCACCCCCTGGACTGTATAGTGAGGGCTCAGTATAGGAAGTGCTGCCCTCTGGTGGCACCGGGGATCACTGCAGTCACTGAAATGTCACCAGAGGAGAATTCTACCGGCCGGATACAGACATTTCATTATACTATTATTATTATTATTCAGTGTATTCATATTGCAATAATAATAATTGTTATTATTGTAAATATTATTACAAATAATATAATTAATATTATAATAAAATAAATAATAAAACACATTATTACATTTTATTAATATAAGGAATATAAAATATAGTATATTGTGCGTGAACAACAATAACGAATTAAAATACATAAAATATCTAACAATAAAAGGAATGATAATAAATTATAATCGGCTCCAATAATACAATTTTATATATCTATTTATTTCTGTTGATGAGATTCCTTTGGTGAATATATAGGACACGCCGTATTCCATGTTATATAATAGGATCCTTTCCACATCTGTTTTACACCCAAACGGCCACTCAGAATTCAAATCAGCCAATCAGATTGAAGCAGCTGCAAAGGAAGCCAATGATTGGCTGGACCCTGATGATGTCACAGTTGTGGTCACATGACCTGCAGTCACTTACCTAGCACACAGGGAGAATCTGGCAGTTGACTTTCGTCTGTTACACGGGAAGCATCTCTCTTGCAGAGCTCCTGAGTGATTGGTTTGTATTTCGTCACATTTTCTCCAGTGATTGGAATTGAGAGTCAATTTATTTATCGGCATTAATTGTCAGATAATAACTTTCTATTAACAGTAATTGGCATTTCCTGTCAGTTATTTTATTCAAACAAAAATGAGGACTGAAATCCTCGCTGTGATTCTTACACTGTTGCTCCCTTGGGCAGTAGACAGAAATAGCGTCATACAATCCCCAGAGACCCACATAGAGGGGAATGAGGGGATTGTGGAAACAACACAGCAGCCAGCGGAGATTCCGCTGATTTTTAAAATTTTGTACCCATGGGCTTCATCCAAAGAGGTCATCAGAGACGCTCCAGAGACCCGCATGGAGGAGGAGGGACCCATCAATGTCATCAGAGAGTCCCCAGAGATCCGCATGGAGGAGGAGGGACCCACCAATGTCATCAGAGAGTCCCCAGAGATCCGCATGGAGGAGGAGGGACCCACCAATGTCATCAGAGAGTCCCCAGAGATCCGCATGGAGGAGGAGGGACCCACCAATATCATCAGAGAGTCCCCAGAGACCCGCATGGAGGAGGAGGGACCCACCAATGTCATCAGAGAGTCCCCAGAGACCCGCATGGAGCAGAAGAAAGGGAACATGAAAAAAACACAGCAGCCAGTAGAGGTTCCATGGGTTTTTAAAATCTTATACCCATGGGCTGTACCCAGAAAGGTCACCAAACTGTCCCCAAAATCCCACATGCAGGAGGGACCCATCAATGTCATCAGAGAGTCCCCAGAAATTCGCATGGAGCAGAAGAAAAAGAACATAAAAAAAACACAGCAGCCAGCAGAGGTTCCATGGATTTTTAAAATCTTATACCCATGGGCTGTACCCAGAAAAGTAACCAAACAATCCAGAGAGACCCGCATGCAGGAGGAGGGACCCATCAATGCCATCAGTGAGTCCCCAGAGACCCGCATGCAGGAGGAGGGACCCATCAATGTCATCAGAGAGTCCCCAGAGATCCGCATGGAGCAGAAGAAGGGGAACATGAAAACAACACAGCAGCTAGCAGAGGTTCCATGGGTGGCCTTAGAGAACACAGTCCAAGCCCTACTTATAAATATTGTTACTGAGCACGGGTCAGAATGCTTTCTGGTGCTTATCATCAGGCTGCTTTTACCGCTCCTCATATATTTCATGCCAATCTACCGAATGTTCCGACCACCAAGTAACAACATCACCCCACCAATAAGTGATGTTGTTCTACCAGCAAATGATGCCATCTCATCAAGTGACATCATTCTACCAGCAAGTGATGATGCCATCTCATCAACATGTGATATCATTCTAACAGGAAGTGATGACACCATTCCACCAACATGTGATGTAATTCTACCAGGAAGTGATGACACCATTCCACCAACATGTGATGTCATTCTACCAGGAAGTGATGACACCATTCCACCAACATGTGATGTCATTCTACCAGGAAGTGATGACACCATTCCACCAACATGTGATGTCATTCTACCAGTAAATGCAGACATTCTTTCACCAACAAGTGAAAATGTGGAGAGCAGCATGGAGGAGACTGAGTTTCCTATTCCCAGAGTCGCACCTCCAAGGGATCACATCCGTGTTTACCTACGGGATTTATGCCAGCAAGTGAAAAAGCGCAGGCCAACCAAGGTGTTTGAGGTTGGCAACATAACCCCAACAAGCGATGACATCATTCCGCCAAGTGAAAATGTGGAAATCGCTATGGAAGAGACTGATGTTCCTGTTTCCAGAGTCAGACCTCCCGTTTCCAGAGTCCGACCTCCTCGGGATTACCTACATGGCCCACTACGCCGACGAATGAGGAGACGTAGAGCACCAATGGTGGTCAGGCACGGAAATTTCTCGCCACAAAAGAGTGGTTTCTTTTCACTGAGTGATGTCATCTTTCCACCAACAAACAAAAATGTAGAGAGCGCTATGGAGGAGATTGACTTTCCTATTCCTAGAGTCACACCTCCTAGGGATCACATCCGAGCTTACTTACGGGATTTATGCCGGCCACTGAAAAAACGCAGACCAACCAAAGTGTTCAAGGATTGCAACATATTCCCAAGGAGCGATGACATCCTTCCAAGTGAAAATGTGGACAGCACTATGGAGGAGACTGACTTTCCTATTCCCAGAGTCGCACCTCCTAGGGATCACATTCATGCTCACCTACGAGATTTATGCCAGCCACTGAAAAAGCGCAGGCCAACCGAAGTATTTAAGGATTGCAACATATTCTCAACGAGTGATGACATCCTTCCAACAAGTGAAAATGTGGACAGCGCTATGGAAAAGACTGACGTTCCAGCTCCCATAGTCGCACCTTTTCAAGATTCCATTCGTGCTTGGCTAAGATGGCGCATAAAGAAGATCAAACTGAACAATGGTGGTCAGGCACAGAGTGACATCATCCCACACAGTGATGTCATCATTCTACCAACAAGAAAAAATGCAGAGTGCTCTGGAGGAGACTGCCTTTCCCATTCCCAGTGTCGCACCTACCATGAACAACACTAGGGTAGGCCATGGAGTGATGTGATCCTAACAACCAAATACATGATCCCAACAATGAGTTCCAGCCTTAGGCCATGAAGGAGTACATTTACTGTCCATCCCAGTGTCGCACGTCATAGTAAAAATGCAAACAAAGCTATGGACAAGACTGATGTTCCCATTCCCAACCGCACACCTCCTAGGGATCACAGCAACATCATCCCACAGAATGGTGATATCCTCTCATTACCGAGTCTCCTTATGTCACAAGTGACTGATGATATCAATGCACTATTGGGTTTCAGCATTAGTCAACAAAGGGCAACATTGGCTGTTCATCCCAGCATTGAAAGACATACTAATCAAACGCGTCTTCACCTACAGGAATTATTCCAGCTAGTGAAGCGCAGACCAACCAAGGAGGACTGCCAGGTTTCTTAAACCGAAACTATACTTTTCATTGCACTCCAGTGCTATGGTGTCCCAGAACTACTGCCAGCTCTGACCAGGTGGCTTCCAGGTACCAATCTCCAGCCGATTTAATTGGCCGGGGGAACGTGACGTCACTCCTGCACACGTGTGGGAGTTCACTTATCTCGGCATTGCCGAAGTTGTTTGTTAAGCTGCACGGGCGCAAATATATATATATATATATATATATATATATAAATAGTTCTACTAAGAAAAAACCTTCAAAAAAAAGAAGGTCGTTTTTTAGTTAGTTACTTCATTTAGTTAGTTATACTAAGACGAAACATAAAAAAAAAAGTTTAGAAGTTAAAAAAAAAAAAAAAGTCAGTTTATTAGTAATACTTAAGAGAAATTTAAAAAAAAAAAAACGTTGCATAGTTAGTTAAGTTACTTCATTTCCTTTAGTTTAGCGAGTTAGTTATTCTAAGACAAAACATTAATAAAAGTTAAGGTAGTTTTTTACTTGGTTTAGTTATACTTAGAGAAAAAAGTAAAAAAAATGTACAAAGTTAAGTTACTTTGTTTTACTTTAGTTCGTTTAGTTGGTTATAATAAGACAAAACATTAATATAAGTAAGGTTGTTAGTTATACTAGATAAGAAAACGTGGAGTAGAGTTGGGATTGGACAGAGAGGGATTACTTTGCCGCAGTTAATTGTTGATGGATAAACGACCAGAGACATCACCTGCTGTTCTATTAAGCCTTGTTCTCACGATTTAAAAAGCGTAATTCGCAAGTGTTTCCGTGTGTCACTTGAATGGCCTGCCCTATGTGCATTTGTGGTGTCAAAGAAGCTCAGGTACCAAATTTTGGCCCTCAGTCAGACACGATTTTACACAGGTGTTTTACTGCAATTCTCGTGGGTATTGTCGTGCGCCAATCATGCCAAATTGCACCAAGTCTGGGGTGCCATTCAGGATGGTGCTGTCATGAATCTGCAGTAATGTTTCATGCCCTGACTGTCAGCTTACCTCTCTGGTCTGTGTATAAGCTTTAGGGACCTGCACTCACACCTGTGTGTTTAAATAATCTACTCTATGCATGGCTCCACCCAATCTCTAACAGGAATCACTATTTAACCCCGCACACTGCCAGCCAGTCTTGCCAGAGCAACAATTGTGTGATGCCTTCCCGGGGTGATTCTGGCAGCGTGCTCTACGTTTGATTCCCGTGTATTGACTTTGCCTCGTTCTCCTGACCATCTGTGTCTGTTTGTTGCCCCGATCTTCGGCTCGTTCTTCTGACCATCCCTGTCTGCTTGTTGCCCCAACCTTTGGCTTGTCCTCCTAACTATTCCTTGTTGCCCTAGACTGCTGCTTCCTCTCCATCCAACAGAGGCAGGCATGAGCGTGAGCTAGGAGACCCTGGGGGCCGCATCCTGGAGTCAGCTACAGCCCAGTCCATCCTCACCATCAGAGGCCCTGGTGAAAACCTGCTTGCTCTTAGACTCTGCGCCCTGGGGAATCTTATGCTCTAGCTCCCGAACCGTGGCTGCGACCCTGTGTAGCTGCTTCTCAGAACCATCAACCCTCAGCAGTCAGCCGTTGGGTCCACTACCTCCGCGGTGCGCTCCTGGTCACTTGGTCCCGCAGGTGACCTGACAGGTGCCATTTTGATGGTGAATGTCTATTTAGTGCCTCATTGGACAACTCTGGGTGACTCTTTTCTTCTCGCTTCCTCTTTTTTCTCTTTCCTTCTCCTTCCCTCCCTCCCTCCCTCTCTCTTTCTTTCCTTCTTTTTCTTACTTACTTTATTTCACTCTCCTCTCTCTCCATTGCTTTTTCTCTTTTCTTTCTCTCTCCCTCTGTCCCTCTTTCTTTTCCTTCTCTTTCTTTTTTTTCTCTTTCTTTCTTTATTTCTGTCTGTCTCTTTCTCCTTCCCTCCCTCTTCTCTCTTTTTTCTCTCTCCCTCCTCTTTCTTTTTTGATCTCTCTCTTTCCTTCTCTCTCTCCCCTTCCCTCTCTCCCTCCCTCTTTCTCTATTTAACACCCTCTCTCTACCTCTCTTTCCTTCTCCCTCTCTCTCTCTTTCTTTGACTTTCCCTTTCTTTCTCCCTTTAATCCCCCCCCCCCCTCCATCCCTCTTTTCCTTTTCTTTCTCTCTCCCTCCGTCCCTCTATTTTTTTTCATTCTCTTTCTTTTTTTCTTTCTTCACCTCTCTCTTTTTTTCTTTCTGTCTGTCTCTCTCTCTCTCTCTTCCTCCCTCTACTCTCTTTTTCCTTTCCTCCCTCCCTCACTTCCACTCTTCCTCCCTCGCTCCCTACCCTCTCCCTCCTTCGCTCCCCTCGCTCTCCCTCTCTCACTATTTCTCTCTCTCTTTCCTTCTCCTTCCCCCCCCTCTCTATCTCTTTTTCCTTTCCTCTTCCTTTCTCTCTCTCTTTATCACTCTCTCCCTCTCGCTCCCCTCGCTTCCTCCCTCTCCCATCCCTCGCTCCCTCCTTCTCACCTTCACTCCCTCCCTCCTTTCCTTTTTCTCTCATCTCCCTCCTTCTCTCTCTCTCTCTCTGTCTGTCTTTCTTTTTTTCTCTCTCCACTTCTTTCTTTTTTTCTTTCTCTTACTTTTTTTTATCTCCCTGCCTCCCTCTCTCTTTCTTTTCCTTTTCTCCCTACCTCCCCCCCCCCCCTAATTTCCCTCTTTCTTTCCCTTTCAGTTTCTTTCTCTCTCTCTCCCTCTTCCTTTCTCTCCATCTCTCT
>BLSH010398221.1:736355-760570 GCA_018402905.1 Glandirana rugosa | reverse complement strand
CATTCCCTCCCACATCCTCTCTCCCTCCCTCCCTCTCTCCTTCTTCCCTCTCTCTCTCTCCCACCCCCTCTCCTTCCTTCCCTCCCTCATTCTCCCCTCCCTCCCCTCTCTATCTCCTTCTCTCTCTCTCATTCCTTCTCCTTTCCTCCCTTCCTCTCATTCTTTCTCTATTTTATTTCTCTTTTCCTCCATCCCTCTATTTTTTCCTTCTCTTTCTTATTTCTTTCTTCGCCTCTCTCTCTCCCTTTCTCTCCTTCTCCTTTCCTCCCTCTTTCTCTCTTTCCTTCTCTCCCTCCTTTTTTTCTTTATTTCTTCCTTTCTTTATTCTCCTCAATTCTCACCCTCCATTCCCTTTCTTTCTCTTTCTCTCTCCCTCCATCCCTCTTTCTCTTTTTTATTTCCCTATATATTATCACATTCTCTACTATGTAAGCCATCTTTCTATTTCTATTCTCTCTTATCTATTTAACCACACCCCTTTTAGCTATGCCCAACATGTAGTGCAAATTAAACCACACCCACCTTTTGCAACATGTCTAACTCCTTTGAGGCCACACCTACAAATGAATGCCTCGCCCCTAATTAAAATAAGACCCCGCCTACATACCAAAGGTGTCTGTACATTTTTTTTTCCTGAATGTTGGAATCTATGTAGTAGGTGACGGGGTGAAGGCGCCACTGACACCCAAAGCCCAATTTTTCCTCACCCGTTACTTCTATCTAAAGTCTGTGGAAGAGACACCAGAATTTATCTAAATAAATTTTTGGTCTGAGTGTTCTATAATTTAGCTTCTTCACATAAGGCTTTCTCACTGCAGTGCAAACTTTGTTATTTCCATCCAAATCTGACAAAGAGACACCAAAATGTATCCAACAAATCTCTAATCTTGTTCCGAGTGCTCTACATTGTGGCCCCATCATACAGAATGGCCCCTCAATATGTTGTTTACTAAATAAAGCTAGCAGGGAAAACCAATTTAAAAGGGGGAGCTCATGTCCATAATGAGGGTGATAGTCACACAGCCCCAAATGATCCACAATGGCTCAAAAATTAAATGGTCCAGAAGTATTTAGACAGAATACAGGTTAATGACTGGAATGGTACCACTAGATTGGCGTAGGGCCAATGTGGTGCCCATATTTAAAAGGAGATCAAAGTCTTTACCAAGTAACTATTGACCTGTTAGTTTAACTTCTATATTTGGGAAGATACTGGAGAGTTTAATAAAAGACCACATAGACAAATTCTTGTTGGAAAAAAATGTTTTAAGTAACAGACAGCATGGATTCATGAAAGACAGAAGTTGTCAAATAAATGTGATTTCTTTTTATGAGGAGGTAAGTAAAACCTTGGACAGAGGGGTGGCTGTGGACGTGGTATACTTGGACAGACAGGTGGCTGTGGACATGGTATACTTGGACAGAGGGGTGGCTGTGGACGTGGTATACTTGGACAGAGGGGTGGCTGTGGACGTGGCATACTTGGACAGACAGGTGGCTGTGGACATGGTATACTTGGACAGAGAGGTGGCTGTGGACGTGGCATACTTGGACAGACAGGTGGCTGTGGACGCGGTATACTTGGACAGAGCGGTGGCTGTGGACGTGGTATACTTGGACAGAGGGGTGGCTGTAGACGTGGTATACTTGGACAGAGGGGTGGCTGTGGACGTGGTATTGTTGGATATTGCAAAAGCGTTTGACACAGTTCCCCACACCCGGCTAATGTGTAAGGTAAAGTCTACAGGCTTGGAAAGATCAGTTTGTAAATGGATAGAAAACTGGCTAAAAAACAAACTTCAGAGAGTAGTGGTTAACGATTTTTACTCTGAATGGTTTAAGGTTATCAGTGGTGTACCCCAAGGTTCAGTGTTGGGACCCTTACTTTTTGATATATTTATAAATGATATAGGGTCTGGGATTTAAGTGTTTGCAGATGACACCAAACTATGCAATGGAATAACGTCCTTACAGGATGTCTCCAACTTACAAGCAGACCTCAATGCACAGTTCAATTGGGCAACTGTGTGGCAAATGAGGTTTAATGTTGATAAATATAAAGTTCTGCACTTGGGGGCTAAGAATATGCATGCATCGTACATACTAGGGGGAGTACAACTGGGGGAATCCATAGTGGAGAAGGATCTGGGGGTTTTGGTAGATCATAAGCTTAAAAATGGCATGCAATGCCAAGCTGCGGTTTCCAAAGCAAGCAAAAAGAGGTATGGACTCCAGAGATAGAGATATCATTTTGCCCCCCTGTACAAATCATTAGTAAGACCTCATCCGGAATATGCAGTTCAGTTTTGGGCTCCAGTTCACAAAAAGGATATCGGGGAACTGGAGAAAGTGCAGAGAAGATCAACCAAACTAATAAGAGGCATGGAGGAGCTCAGCTATGAGGAAAGATTAGAGGAACTGAATTTATTATCTTGAGAAGAGGAGATTAAGGGGGGATATGATCAACATGTACAAATACATAAGGGGGGCTATGATCTCCATATATAAATACATAAGGGGGGATAGAATCTCCATGTATAAATACATAAGGGGGGGATATGATCACCAAGTATAAATACATAAGGGGGGGAATTGATCATCATGTATAAATACATACGGGGGATACGATCTCCATGTATAAATACATAAGGGGGGCTATGATCACCATGTATAAATACATAAGGGGGATACAATCTCCATGTATAAATACATAAGGGGGATATGATCACCATGTATAAATACATAGGGGGGGCTATGATCACCATGTATAAATACATAAGGGGGGGGATATGATCACCATGTATAAATACATAAGGGGGGATATGATCTCCATGTATAAATACATAAGGGGGGATACGATCTCCATGTATAAATACATAAGGGGGAGAAGATCTCCATGTATAAATACATAAGGGGGAGAAGATCTCCATGTATAAATACATAAGGGGTGATATGATCTCCATGTATAATTACATAAGGGGGGATACGATCTCCATGTATAAATACATAAGGGGGAGAAGATCTCCATGTATAAATACATAAGGGGGATATGATCTCCATGTATAAATACATAAGGGGGATATGATCTCCATGTATAAATACATAAGGGGGATATGATCTCCATGTATTAATACATAAGGGGGATATGATCTCCATGTATAAACACATAAGGGGGATATGATCTCCATGTATAAACACATAAGGGGGGATATGATCTCCATGTATAAATACGTAAGGGGTCCATATAGTGAACTTGGGGTTGAGTTATTCACTTTAAGGTCATCACAGAGGACAAGGGGCGCTCTTTATGTCTGAAAGGAAAAAAAACGTAATCTCCAAATACAGAAAGGTTTCTTCACAGTAAGAGCTGTGAAAATGAGGAACAGACCCCCTTCAGAGGTGGTTTTCGCCAGCACAGTAGATTGCTTAAGAAAAAGGCCTGGATTCTTTCCTTAATGTAAATATAACTGGCTGCTGACATTTATAGGTAAAGTTGATCCAGGGAAAATCCGATTTCCTCTCAGGGCATCAGGAAGGAATTTTTCCCCCGCTATAGCAAATTGGATCATTGGCTTTGCTGGGGTTTTTTGCATTCCTCTGGGTCGCCTGTGGGTGAAGGATTGTGTATATGGGATTGTATGGTTAAATGTATTTTTATTTTTTACTGGTTGAACTAGATGGACTTGTGTCTTTTTTCAACCTGACTATGTAAATGGCATTTTATTTTCACAAACCAAACCAGGGGGTGGTGGTGATCGGCCCATCTCTAATGTTCACAGAGAGGACCCTCCTACAGGAAATGAGATGGACAGCATTACCCAACCCATCCACATCATAATGTAGAGCTGAAGGCATCATCTCTGAGCTCTATTGGACATCACTGATTTACCCCGCTCATATGAGCAGCACAGAGGCTTAGTGGTTAGCCTTGCAGCACTGGGGTCCTTGGTTGAAATCCAGACCAGGACGCTATCTGCATGGAGTTTGCATGTTCTCCCTGTGCTTGCGTGGGTTTCCTCCGGGTCTCCGGTTTCCTCCCACACTATAAAAGACATGCTACCTTGCGTTGGTGGTGCAGTGGTGAGCATAGCTGCTTTTTAAGCAGCTGACCCGGGTTCGATTCCCGGCCAATGCGATCTCCACGATTTCTGCCTCCCCTCCTAACTGCATTGACCCCCCCAGGGGGGAAAAGCATTATACACATTAAATGATGAATACTGTATTTATTTACATTAAAGGTGGAATAAAATTTAAACCAAAACTGATGAAGTGAATGTGTCTTTTTTTATAAATTTTATTAAACATTTTTGAATAACCGATTTCTTGCAGGTGGATGTGATTGTTTTGTGTTCCCATTTTCAGCCAGTAGGTGGAGCACTCGGCTCCTTTTCAGGTATTTTCTAGGCTCTCCTTCACAGCTTGGTTGAAGAAAGGCTCGCTGTGTAATATATCGCTCAAAAGAAGAAAAGTAGAAATTTAGATTTGAAGGTGTCTGAGCCTTGACTCCTCCCTCTCCCTGACGGTTCAGTTCAGACGGCTCCATGCGGAGTGTCAATCAGACGCGTGATGTGTGACAAAATAACTGATAATATAAATGTAACATTTTAGATGTAATACTTATAAAGGTTAAAAATATAAAGTATCACCCCTCTCTTACCAAAGATGAACAGGAAATGTGCGTCACGGTGTGCGCTCCCGCTAAAGGTTATTATGCGGTCAATGTACTTCTAATGGCGTGGACGCCGCAATTCCCCCGTATATTGCGGATATAGGAAATGTCAAATATAATTGGGGACTGGGGGGGGCAACAAGTGTACGCTGCACCCCGCAACCAACAACAAACGGTCCTAACGCTCAGACACAAGATGCATTGCCGGATGCTCAGGATGCTGAAATACCCTTCTAAGGAAAATCGTGTTTTTAGCATGGAGGGGGAGAGAACGGTTTAATATAATACCATCCCCCCCATCACCCCCACTAATATAAGTTAACCACAGCAGACAACATTTTGCATTAAGTCTCGGTTCACACTAATGCCATGCGGGAAAAGTGCAAAATTTACTGTGTTTTCCCGCATCGCACTCTAAGCAATCGCACGGCGTCCAAAGCGATCTGCTGCGGGTATCAATGCTATCTTAATGACACCCCGAAACAGATCACAGATCGCAGTGCAATTGCGAGAATCGCCTCACATGCAGTATCTCACAAAAGTAAATACACCCCTCACACTTGTGTAAGTATTTTATTCTATCTTTTCATGTGACAACACTGAAGAAATGACATTTTGCTACAATGTAAAGTAGTGAGTGTACAGCTTGTATAACGGTGTAAATTTGCTGCCCCCTCAAAATAACTCAACACACAGCCATTAATGTCTAAACCACAACTTCAGAAAACTCACCATGCCTCTTACTAAGTGCCTTGGACTGTCTATTTTCCAAAAAGGGGTCATTTGGGGGGTATTTGTACTTTTCTGGCTTGTTAGGGCCTCAAGAAATGAGATGGCTGTCAGTGCATCGGATGTGATCAATATTCAGTGAATGGCACCATAGCTTGTAGAGACTCTATAGCTTTCACAAAGACCAAATAATATCCACTAATTTGGGTTATTTTTACCAAAGATAAGTAGCAGTATAAATTTTGTCCCAAATTTATGAAGAAAAATTACTAATTTGCAAAATTTTATAACAGAAGCGAATTCAGTCTTTTTTAACTTATAGCGCAAAAAATAAAAAAAACCAGCAATGATTAAATACCACCAAAAGAAATCTCTATTTGTGTGAAAAAGAGGACAAAAATTTCATATGGGTGCAGTGTAGTATGACTGAGTAATTGTCATTCAAAATGTGAGTGCTGAAAGCTGAAAATTGGTCTGGTTAGGAAGGGGGTTTAAGTGCCCAGTGGTCAAGTGGTTAACCACTGCTGGGTTACTTATTTTTTGCTAAAAAAAATTAAAAAAGACTGAAATTTTTGATAACAAAAAATCAAAACAGTTTCATAGTTTGTTATAAAATTATGAAAACAGGTAATTTTTCTCCTTCGTTGATGTGCGCTAATGAGGCAGCACTGATGGGCACCGATAAGGCGGCACTAATGGGCACTGGTAAGGCGGGACTAATAGGCACTGATAGGTGGCACTGATGGGTGGCACTGATAGGCAACACTGATAAATGGCACTGATGGGTGGCTCAGTGATCATAGAGCGTGCAGTCCGTGTCCCCGCATGCTCGTCCTTCCTTCCGGGGGGACGCCCTGCCGACAATTCAGGCCCGCACTGTAGCCGTCTTTCGGCTATAGCGCGGGCGGAAAGGGGTTAATGAAAAACCATCTGTCCCTTTTTCCTAAAGGATATCCAGCTATTGCAGATCGGCTTTTGCTGACAATTATCATAGCAGAAGAGGCCCGTGTGCGCCACCTGCAGGTGGAGTTTTGGAATCATGTATATATGTGTGATCCAATGCACAGCTGACGCCCTGTAGCAGTAAAACTGCTTTAGGGCAAATGGCAACTGGTTACATTTCACCACCCAAGGAGCTCCCCCCGCAGATATACTGTGCACAGGATCTGCATGGGCCCGACCGACGGAGCCGAGACACAGAGAATGAGGGGGAAAGAAGCTGCCACCTGTCAGCAGAGTGAGTGAGCTGGCGACGGGGGGTGGGATATGGGTCTGTGGTCAGGTCAGTCTGCCACCCCCCCGTCCAATGGAGCACCAGCTGCCACTAACAGTGACAGTGCATTTTCTTTTAGCACTGATCACTGTATTGGTGTCACCGGTCCCCAAAGAGTGTCCGATTTGCTCGCCGCTATGTCGCATTCCCGCTAAAAAAAATTGCTGATCGCCGCCATTGCTAGAAAAAATTAAAATTCCATAAATCTATCCCATAGTTTGTAGACACGATAAATTTTGCGCAAGAATGCAACAGAGTGCATCGAAACGCATGAAAAAAGCATTAGAGAAAAAAATAAACTAAAACAATCCATGGAAAAAAACGAAGGGAGAAAAGACGCATTAAAAAAGGCATCAAAACCACACTAGAACGCATCTAAACGCATCAAAAATATACCAGAACGCATTAAAACGCATAAAAAAATCCAGGACACATCTAAATGCAAGTAAACGCTCCAGAAGGCATTACAGCAGAAAAAAATAAAAAGAAAAAAAGAAAATAAATGAATTACCAAAACGCATTAAAAAGGCATCAAAACCACACTAGAATGCATCTAAACGCATCAAGAATGCACCAGAATGCATTACAACGCTGAAAAAAACCCATAACACATCTGAATGCATGAAAACAGAAGGCATTACAGCAAAAAAAAAAAAAAATAATAATAAAAAATAAAATAAACTAAGGCAATAAAATAGGGAAAAAAACGCACCAGAACGCATTAAAAGAAGCATCAAAACTGCACCAGAATGCATCTAAACGCATGAAAAACGCTCCGTAAGGCATTACAGGACACAAAAAAAAGAAAACAAACGATGGGAAAATACCGGAAGGGGGAAAACGCAGCAAAACGCATTACAGGAAATAAGAAATCCGGGAAACTTTGCAAATAAAATTGCGTGTGATGATGATTATTGTTTGCATAACAAATAATAATAAAATAATGATAATATTTATAATAATAATCCTCATTTTATAAATGAGATGATTGGAATGAAAACTAAAAAAAAAAAAAGTATCACCATCAAAGGAGTTCTGATTGGATAATAAACAATCTCGGATCTCCATGGTAACGGATATGAGAGCCCCTCCCCCTCTCCACGGAGTTCCTCCCCGTGTCTCCTCTCCTCCGGCCACCCAGGGGGCGCCGCTTCCCCGCCTTTCCCATCACCACCCCACCTACCAAAACCCCTCCGCCCCTCACCCGTCACTTCCGGTACCGGACCGAGCTCTATGCTGATCACCGGATGGACTGCATAGTGAGGGCTCAGTATAGGAAGTGCTGCCCTCTATCGGCACCGGGGATCACTGCAGTCACTGAAATGTCACCAGAGGAGAATTCTACCGGCCGGATTCAAACATTTCATTATACTATTATTACTATTATTATTATTATTATTATTATTCAGTGTATTCATATTGCAATAACAATAATAATTGTAATTATTGTAAATATTATTACAAATAATATAATTAATAATATTATAATTAAATAAATATTAATAAAATGCAATATTTTGTTTTATTATTATAGGAATATAAAATGTACAACAATAATTCATTAAAATACATAACATATCTAACAATAAAAGGAATGATAAATTATAATCGGCTCCAATAATACAATTTTATATATTTATTTATTTCTGTTGATGAGATTCCTTTGGTGAATATATAGGACACGCCGTATTCCATGTTATATAATAGGACCCTTTCCACATCTGTTCTACACCCAAACGGCCACTCAGAATTCAAATCAGCCAATCAGATTGAAGCAGCTGCAAAGGAAGCCAATGATTGGCTGGACACTGATGATGTCACAGTGGTGGTCACATGACCTGCAGTCACTTACCTAGCACACAGGGAGAATCTGGCAGTTGACTTTCGTCTGTTACACAGGAAGCATCTCTCTTGCAGAGCTCCTGAGTGATTGATTTGTATTTCGTCACATTTTCTCCAGTGATTGGAATTGAGAGTCAATTTATTTATCGGCATTAATTGTCAGATAATAACTTTCTATTAATAGTAATTGGCATTTCCTGTCAGTTATTTTATTCAAACAAAAATGAGGACTGAAATCCTCACAGTCATTCTTATGCTGTTGCTTCCTTGGGGAGTAGACGGAGATACCATCATACAATCCCCAGAGACCCGCATAGCGGAGAATGAGGGGATTGTGGAAACAACACAGCAGCCAACGGAGATTCCGCTGATTATTAAAATTTTGTACCCATGGGCTGTACCCAAAGAGGTCATCAGAGACGCTCCAGAGACCCGCATGGAGGAGGAGGGACCCATCAATGTCATCAGAGAGTCCCCAGAGAACCGCATGGAGCAGGAGGGACCCATCAATGTCATCAGAGAGTCCCCAGAGATCCGCATGGAGAAGAAGAAAGAGAACATGAAAAAAACACAGCAGCCAGCGGAGGTACAATGGATTTTTAAAATCTTATACCCATGGGCTGTACCCAGAAAAGTGATCAAACCGTCCCCAAAATCCCACATGCAGGAGGAGGGACCCATCAATGTCATCAGAGAGTCCCCAGAGATTTGCATGGAGCAGGAAAAAGGGAACATGAAAAAAACACAGCAGCCAGCAGAGGTTCCATGGATTTTTAAAATCTTGTACTCATGGGCTGTACCCAGAAAGGTAAACAAACAGTCCCCAAAAACCCGCATGCAGGAGGAGGGACCCATCAATGTCATCAGAGAGTCCCCAAAGACCTGCATGCAAGAGGAGGGACCCATCAATGTCACCAGTGAGTCCCCAGAGACCCGCATGCAGGAGGAGGGACCCATCAATGTCATCAGAGAGTCCCCAGAGATTCGCATGGAGCAGAAGAAAGGGAACATGAAAAAAACACAGCAGCCAGCAGAGGTTCCATGGATTTTTAAAATCTTATACCCATGGGCTGTACCCAGAAAGGTAAACAAACAGTCCCCAAAATCCCACATGCAGAAGGAGGGACCCATCAATGTCATCAGAGAGTCCCTAGAGATTTGCATGGAGCAGAAGAAAGGGAACATGAAAAAAACACAGCAGCCAGCAGAGGTTCCATGGATTTTTAAAATCTTGTACTCATGGGCTGTACCCAGAAAGGTAAACAAACAGTCCCCAAAAACCCGCATGCAGGAGGAGGGACCCATCAATGTCATCAGAGAGTCCCCAAAGACCTGCATGCAGGAGGAGAGACCCATCGATGTCATCAGCGATTCCCCAGAGACCCGCATGCAGGAGGAACATAGAAATGTCCGAGGGTCCCCAGACACCCGCAATCAGAAGGAGGGACCCATTAATGTCATCAGAGAGTCCCCAGAGACCTGCATTCAGGAGGAGGAACATAGAAATGTCCGAGGGTCCCCAGAGTCCCTCATGCAAAAGAAGAGACACTGCAATGCCATCAGAGAGTCCCCAGAGACCCGCATGCAGGAGGAGGGACCCATCAATGTCATCAGACAGTCCCCAGAGATCCGCATGGAGAAGAAGAAAGAGAACATGAAAAAAACACAGCAGCCAGCAGAGGTACAATGGATTTTTAAAATCTTATACCCATGGGCTGTACCCAGAAAAGTGATCAAACCGTCCCCAAAATCCCACATGCAGGAGGAGGGACCCATCAATGTCATCAGAGAGTCCCCAGAGATTCGCATGGAGCAGAAGAAAGGGAACATGAAAAAAACACAGCAGCCAGCAGAGGTTCCATGGATTTTTAAAATCTTGTACTCATGGGCTGCACCCAGAAAGGTAAACAAACAGTCCCCAAAAACCCGCATGCAGGAGGAGGGACCCATCAATGTCATCAGAGAGTCCCCAAAGACCTGCATGCAGGAGGAGGGACCCATCAATGTCATCAGAGAGTCCCCAGAGATTCGCATGGAGCAGAAGAAAGGGAACATGAAAAAAACACAGCAGCCAGCAGAGGTTCCATGGATTTTTAAAATCTTGTACTCATGGGCTGTACCCAGAAAGGTAAACAAACAGTCCCCAAAAACCCGCATGCAGGAGGAGGGACCCATCAATGTCATCAGAGAGTCCCCAAAGACCTGCATGCAGGAGGAGAGACCCATCAATGTCATCAGCGAGTCCCCAGAGACCCGCATGCAGGAGGAGGGACCCATCAATGTCATCAGCGAGTCCCCAGAGACCCGCATGCAGGAGGAGAGACCCATCAATGTCATCAGCGAGTCCCCAGAGACCCGCATGCAGGAGGAGGGACCCATCAATGTCATCAGCGAGTCCCCAAAAACCCGCATGCAGCAGGAGGGACCCATCAATGTCATCAGAGAGTCCCCAGAGATTCGCATGGAGCAGAAGAAAGGGAACATGAAAAAAACACAGCAGCCAGCAGAGATTCCATGGATTTTTAAAATCTGGTACCCATGGGCTGTACCCAGAAAAGTGATCAAACCGTCCCCAAAATCCCACATGCAGAAGGAGGGACCCATCAATGTCATCAGAGAGTCCCTAGAGATTTGCATGGAGCAGAAGAAAACGAACATGAAAAAAACACAGCAGCCAGCAGAGGTTCCATGGATTTTTAAAATCTTGTACTCATGGGCTGTACCCAGAAAGGTAAACAAACTGTCCCCAAAAACCCGCATGCAGGAGGAGAGACCCATCAATGTCATCAGCGAGTCCCCAGAGACCCGCATGCAGGAGGAACATAGAAATGTCCGAGGGTCCCCAGACACCCGCAATCAGAAGGAGGGACCCATTAATGTCATCAGAGAGTCCCCAGAGACCTGCATTCAGGAGGAGGAACATAGAAATGTCCGAGGGTCCCCAGAGTCCCTCATGCAAAAGAAGAGACACTGCAATGTCATCAGAGAGTCCCCAGAGACCCGCATGCAGGAGGAGGGACCCATCAATGTCATCAAACAGTCCCCAGAGACCCGCATGCAGGAGGAGGGACCCATCAATGTCATCAGACAGTCCCCAGAGACCTGCATGCAGGAGGAGGAACATAGAAATGTCCGAGGGTCCCCAGAGACCCGCATGCAGAAGGAGGGACCCAATAATGTCATCAGAGAGTCCCCAGAGACCCGCATGAAGGAGGAGGAACCCAGAAGTGCCAGAGGGTCCCCAGAGACCTGCATGCAGGAGAAGGAACCATGAAATGTCATCAGAGTCCCCAGAGACACGCATGGAGGAGTAGGAGGACAACATGAAAATGATAGAACAGCCACTGAAGGAAACAGTTAGAAAATTGGAAAAAGGCACCCCCCATAACACATCAGCTGTTTTTCACTCCTGGCCAACCCTACATATTGGCTTAACTGGACACTCTTCATATATGTGTTCTCATTCTGAAGTACATCCTACAGCAAAATAATCTGATCAAAATATTAGGACAATATTTGATGATCCTGCGGCTGACTGAATACATTTGTCACGGGTTCAATATCTGGTACAGCAGGGGGCCAGCCTTTGAGAACACAGTCTTAGCCCTGCTTGCAAATGCCGGTGATTGGTACCAATGGACGACTGCTAGTCTCTAGTCAGTCTGGTCCAAAGGGTGGATGGCCTTAGAAAACACAATCACACCCATGCTTATAAACATTGTTGGTGAGCACTGGTCAGAATGCTTGCTGGTGCTTCTCACCATGCTGCTGCTACCTTTCCAGGTATTCTACCGACTGTTGCGACCAACGAGTATCAACACCAACCCACCGACATGATGTAACTCTCCCAGAAAATAATGACACAATTACACGAAAAAATGAAAAACGTGAACAACGCTATGGAATGGGACTGACTTTTCCATTCGCAGCGTTGCACCCCCTAGGGGTGACATCCGTGCCAAGGGATTTATGCCGGCCAATGAAGAGTTCAGGCATGGCAACATGCTTTCAATAACCACTGAGAATGCCGAAAACGCTATGGAGGAGACTGACTTTCCCATTCCCAGTGTTACATCCCCTAGGGATGACATCCGTGCTCACCTACGGGATTTATGCCGGCCAATGAAGAGGCCGCAGGCCAACCAAAGAGTTCAGGCATGGCAAAATGCTCTCATCGACAAGTGGCATTTTCCAACAAAGTGATGATAACAACACATCAATCAGTGACATCATTGCACAGAGTTATGATACAATCTCATCAATCAGTGACATCATCCAACCATCGAGTGATGACATCAGTTCTGGGGTTGATCCACTATCTGTCCATCCCAGCGTTGCACCTCCTAGGAGTCACGCCCGTTATCACCTACAGAATTTATGGCGGCTAAGGAAAAAGTGCAGGCCAACCAAGTAGGTCTGCCAGAAGCCTTAAAATTGAACAATACTGTGGTGCCCATTGGCGCCACTGATATATCTTAGGCTGGGCGGCTTCTGGGTACCGATCTCCACCAGTTTTAGTTGGCTGGGATGAGGTGATGTCACTTCCACACAGGCCTGAATGTTCAGTCATCTCAGCATTGCTGAAATTGTGCACTGAGCTGTTTAATTTAAAACATTTTAGGTAGTAGTAGGTAGTTAGATAGTAAGTTAGTTATACTCAGAAAAATGTAAAAAAGAAAATAAAATATAGGTAGTAGTAGGTAGAGAATACTACTGTGTGTGGGGTTGAGGGATGCAGAGGGCAATGCTATGGGGAAGGGGAGTACAACAGAGGGGGGTGGAAAAGGACACTGCTATGGTGGGGGGCTTAGAGGACACTGCTTTCGGGACGGAGCACAGGACACTACTGTTGGGGGGGGGGGGGTCAGAGGACACTACCATGTGTGAGTAAGAGCTGTGAAAATGTGGAATAGACTCCCTCCAGAGGCGGTAATCTCCAGCTCAGTAGATTGCTTTAGAAAAAGGCCTGGATTCTTTCCTTAATGTAAATAATATAACTGGCTACTGACATTTATAGGTAAAGTTGATCCCGGGAAAATCAGATTGCCTCTCGGGGGATCAGGAAGGAATTTTTTGCCCCCGCTATAGCAACTTGGATCATCGGCTTTGCTGGGGTTTTTTGCCTTCCTCTGGATCAAGTGTGGGTGAAGGATTGTGTATACGGGATTGTATGGTTATATATATATATATACACATTTTTTATTATTTAATTGGTTCAACCAGAGGGACTTGTGTCTTTTTTCAAACTGGCTAACTATGTAACTATGTGTGTGTGGGGAGGGGAAAGCAGATGACACTGCAGTGGGTGACCAGACATCCCCGGTTACCGGCGACTGTCCCCTTATTGAGGACACTGTCCCCAGAGCCCGTGTGTCCCTGGATCTGTCCCCGGATAGCCGGGGTGGGGCCAGGTACGGGCTGATCTTGGGCAAATGCTGAGGCGAAGGGGGGAAGGGGGCGGTCCGCCTTGGGTGCTACACACTGGGGCATAGTTGCCAAATCAGAGCCATTTCTGGCCAGTCAGGTGACAGCCAGTGAGTTCCGTCACACTGAATTGCCTGCGGGCAGCCGGCACCACAACTCAGCTGTGTGGGCTTTTTTAACATTCCTTCCTTCCTTAATTTCTTTCCATCCCTCTCTCCCCCCTCTTTTTTCCTTTCTTTCTTTCTTTTTATTGTGATCACCATGTATAAATACATAAGGGGGGTATGATCTCCATGTATAAATACATAAGGGGGGGGATATGATCTCCATGTATAAATACATAAGGGGGGATGTGATCTCCATGTATAAATACATAAGGGGGGATATGATCACCATGTATAAATACATAAGGGGGGATATGACCACCATGTATAAATACATAAGGGGGATATGATCTCCATGTATAAATACATGAGGGAGGGGATATGATCTCCATATATAAATACATAAGGGGGGATATGATCTCCATGTATAAATACATAAGGGGGATATGATCTCCGTGTATAAATACATAAGGAGGGATATGATCTCCATGTATAAATACATAAGGGGGATATGATCTCCATGTATAAATACATAAGGGGGGATATGATCACCGTGTATAAATACATGAGGGAGGGGATATGATCTCCATATATAAATACATAAGGGGGGATATGATCTCCATGTATAAATACATAAGGGGGGATATGATCACCATGTATAAATACATAAGGGGGGATATGATCACCATGTATTAATACATAAGGGGGGTATGATCTCCATGTATAAATACATAAGGGGGGATATGATCACCATGTATAAATACATAAGGGGGGATATGATTACCATGTATAAATATATAAGGGGAGATATGATCTCCATGTATAAATACATAAGGGGGGATATGATTACCATGTATAAATACATAAGGGGGATATGCTCTCCATGTATAAATACATAAGGGGGGATATGATCACCATGTATAAATACATAAGGGGGATATGATCTTCATGTATAAATAAATAAGGGGGATATGATCACCATGTATAAATACATAAGGGGGGATATGATCTCCATGTATAAATATATAAGGGGGATATGATCTCCATGTATAAATACATAAGGGAGGGGATATGATCTCCATATATAAATACATAGGGGGGATATGATCACCACGTATAAATACATAAGGGGGGATATGATCTCCACGTATAAATACATAGGGGGGCTATGGTCTCCATGTATAAATACATAAGGGGGATATGATCACCGTGTATAAATACATAAGGGGGATATGATCTCCATGTATAAATACATAAGGGGGGATATGATCTCCATGTATAAATACATAAGGGGGGATATGATCACCATGTATAAATACATAAGGGGGATATGATCACCATGCATAAATACATAGGGGGGGGCTATGATCACCATGTATAAATACATAAGGGGTCCATATAGTAAACTTGGTGTTGCGTTATTCACTTTAAGGTCATCACAGAGGACAAGGGGGCATTTTTTATGTCTGAAAGGAAAAAAGATTTCATCTCCAAATACAGAAAGGTTTCTTCACAGTAAGAGCTGTGAAAATGTGGAATAGACTCCCTTCAGAGGCGGTTCTCTCCAGCTCAGTAGATTACTTTAGAAAAAGGCCTGGATTCTTTCCTTAATGTAAATAATATAACTGGCTACTGACATTTATAGGTAAAGTTGATCCAGGGAAAATCTGATTGCCTCTCAGGCCATCAGGAAGGAATTTTTCCCCCGCTATAGCAAATTGGATCATTGGCTTTGGTGGGGTTTTTTGCATTCCTCTGGGTCGCCTGTGGGTGAAGGATTGTGTATATGGGATTGTATGGTTAAATGTATTTTTATTTTTTTACTGGTTGAACTAGATGGACTTGTGTCTTTTTTCAACCTGACTATGTAAATGGCATTTTATTTTCACAAACCAAACCGGGGGGTGGTGGCGTTCGGCCCATCTCTAATGTTCACAGACAGGACACTCCTACAGGAAATAAAATGGACAGCATTACCCAACCCGTCCACATCATAATGTAGAGCTGAAGGCGTCATCCCTGAGCTCTATTGGACATCACTGATTTACCCTGCTCAGCGGGGGCGGGCCTCATAGAACAGAGGCCGCATATGGGCAGCACAGAGGCTTAGTGGTTAGCCTTGCAGCACTGGGGTCCTTGGTTCAAATCCAGACCAGGACGCTATCTGCATGGAGTTTGCATGTTCTCCCTGTGCTTGCGTGGGTTTCCTCCGGGTCTCCGGTTTCCTCCCACACTATAAAAGACATGCTACCTTGCGTTGGTGGTGCAGTGGTGAGCATAGCTGCTTTCTGAGCAGATGACCCGGGTTCGATTCCCAGCCAACGCTATCTCTAAGATTTCTGCCTCCCCTCCTAACTGCATTGACCCCCCCAGGGGGGAAAAAACATTATACACATTAAATGATGAGTACTGTATTTATTTACATTAAAAGGTGGAATAAATTTAAACCAAAACTGATGAAGTGAATGTGTCTTATTTTATACATTTTATTAAACATTTTTGAATAACAGATTTCTTACAGGTGGATGTGATTGTTTTGTGTTCCCATTTTCAGCCAGTAGGTGGAGCACTCGGCTCCTTTTCAGGTATTTTCTAGGCTCTCCTTCACAGCTTGGTTGAAGAAAGGCTCGCTGTGTAATATATCGCTCAAAAGAAGAAAAGTAGAAATTTAGATTTGAAGGTGTCTGAGCCTTGACTCCTCCCCCTCCCTGACGGTTCAGTTCAGACGGCTCCATGCGGAGTGTCAATCAGACGCGTGATGTGTGACAAAATAACTGATAATATAAATGTAACATTTTAGATGTAATACTTATAAAGGTTAAAAATATAAAGTATCACCCCTATCTTACCAAAGATGAACAGGAAATGTGCGTCACGGTGTGCGCTCCTGCTAAAGGTTATTATGCGGTCAATGTACTTCTAATGGCGTGGACGCCGCAATTCCCCCGTATATTGCGGATATAGGAAATGTCAAATATAATTGGGGACTGGGGGGGACAACAAGTGTACGCTGCACCCCGCAACCAACAACAAACGGTCCTAACGCTCAGACACAAGATGCATTGCCGGATGCTCAGGATGCTGAAATACCCTTCTAAGGAAAATCGTGTTTTTAGCATGGAGGGGGAGGGAACGGTTTAATATAATACCATCCCCTCAACTAATTAAGTTAACCACAGCAGACGACATTTTGCATTAAGTCTTGGTTCACACTAATGCCATGCGGGAAAAGCGCAAAATTTGCTGTGTTTCCCCGCATCGCATCGCACTCTAAGCAATCGCACGGCGTCCAAAGCGATCTGCTGCGGGTGTCAATGCTATCTTAATGACACCCCGAAACAGATCACAGATCGCAGTGCGATTGCTAGAAACGCCTCACATACAGTATCTCACAAAAGTGAGTACACCCCTCACATATCTGTAAATATTTTATTCTATCTTTTCATGTGACAACACTGAAGAAATGTCACTTTGCTACAATGTAAAGTAGTGAGTGTACAGCTTGTATAACAGTGCAAATTTGCTGTCCCCTCAAAATAACTCAACACACAGCCATTAATGTCTAAACCACAACTTCAGAAAACTCACCATGCCTCTTACTAAGTACCTTGGACTGTCTATTTTCTAAAAAGGGGTCATTTGGGGGGTATTTGTACTTTCCTGGCTTGTTAGGGTCTGAAGAAATGAGATCGGCCGTCAGTACATCAGGTGTGATCAATTTTCAGTGAATGGCACCATAGCTTGTAGACTCTATAACTTTCAAAATGACAAAATAATATCCACTAATTTGGGTTATTTTACCAAAGATAAGTAGCAATATAAATGTTGTCCAAAATGTATGAAGAAAAATTACTAATTTGCAAAATTTTATAACAGAAACGAAGAAAAATGCAATTTTTTTACAAAATTTTCGGTCTTTTTTAACTTATAGCGCAAAAAATAAGAAAACCCAGCAGTGATTAAATACCACCAAAAGAAATCTCTATTTGTGTGAAAAAAAGGACAAAAATTTCATATGGGTGCAGTGTAGTATGACTGAGTAATTGTCATTCAAAATGTGAGAGCGCTGAAAGCTGAAAATTGGTCTGGTTAGGAAGGGGGTTTAAGTGCCCAGTGGTCACGTGGTTAATCACAGCTGGGTTTCTTATTTTTTGCTTAAAAAAACTAAAAAAAGACCGAAATTTTTGATAAAAAAAAGAAAACGTTGATGTGCGCTGATGAGGCAGCACTGATAGGCTACACTGATGGGCACTGATAAGGCGGCACTAATGGGCACTGGTAAGGCGGCACTAATAGGCATTGATAGGTGGCACTGATGGGTGGCACTGATAGGCAACACTGATAAATGGCACTGATGGGTGGCACTACAGGGCCCTGGTAGGGACTGGTAGGTGACACTGATGAGCAGCACTGATCGTGGCACTGATGGGCATTGATTGGTAGCACTAGTGGGCACTGATAAGAGCCACTGGTAGGGACTGGTAGGTGACACTGATAGGCAGCACTGATCGGTGGCACTGATGATGAAGCAATGATGGGCATTGATTGGTAGCACTAGTGGGCACTGATAGGTGGCACTGTGGGGACTGGTAGGTGGCACTGTGGGCACAGGTAGATGGCACTGGTGGTTACTAATAGGTGGCACTAGTGGGCACACATGAGGCAGCCACAGCTCTCTGTGTGAGGGACCGATGTCCCTCTGACAGAAGCCAGTGACCGGCTTTTTTTCCCTCACGCTGACAGCTAAGGGGAAAAAAATACTGATTACCGATCTTCTGTTTAAATCACGTGATCAGCATTCATTGGCTGACAGTCGATCACTTGGTAAGGGGATGGAGTCGGCCCCTTATTCCGATCTGTGATCAGCTGAGTCTCATAGGCTCAGTGATCACAGAGGGCGCGGTGCGAATCCCCGCATGCTCATCCGTCCTCTCGGGAGGACACAATCCCGACAATTCAGGCCCGTGCTGCAGTCGTCTTTCGGCTATAGCGCGGGCGGGAAGGGGTAATAAACACCATCTGTCCTTTTTTCCTAATGGATATCCAGCTGTTGCAGATTGGCTTCTGCTGACAATTATCTCAGGAGAAGCGGCCCATGTGCGCCACCTGCAGGTGGAGTTTTGGAATCATGTATATATACGTGATCCAACGCACAGCTGCCGCCCTGTAGAAGTAAAAATGCTTTAGGGCAAATGGCAACTGGTTCCGCCCCCCGCAGATATACTGTGCACAGGGTCTGCATGGGCCCGACCGATGGAGCCGGGACACAGAGAATGAGGGGGAAAGAAGCCGCCACCTGTCAGCAGAGTAAGGGAGCTGGCAACAGGGGTGGGGTATGGTGCGGGGGTCTGTGGTCAGGTCAGTCTGCCGCCCCCCAGACCAATGGAGCACCAGCTGCCACTAACAGTGACAGTGCATTTTTTTTAGCACCGATCACTGTATTGGTGTCACTGGTCCCCAAAAAGTGTCCGATTTGCCCGCCGCAATGTCGCAGTCCCACTAAAAAACTGCTGATCGCTGCAATTGCTAGAAAAAAAAATTAAAATTTTATAAATCTATCCCATAGTTTGTATACACAATACATTTTGCGCAAAAATGCAACAGAGTGCATCGAAACGCGTAAAAAACACCCGGGAAGGCATTAGCGAAAAAATAAATAAAATAAAACAATCCATGGAAAAAAAAACTATGGGAGAAAAAACGCACCAAAACATATTAAAAAAGGCATCAAACCACACTAGAATGCATCTAAACGCATCAAGAATGCACCAGAACTCATGTAAACGCATCAAGAATGCCCCAGAACGCATTGAAATGCATAAAAAATCCACCAGAACACCTCTGAATGCATGAAAACGCTCCAGAAGGCATTACAGCAAAAAAATAGAAAATAAATAAACTATAACATAAAAAAAAAACAGGGGGAAAAGAACGCACCAGAACGCATTAAGAGAAGCATCAAAACTGCACCAGAATGCATCTAAACGCATGAAAAACGCTCCAGAAGGCATTACAGGACATAAAAAAACAAAACAACAGATGGGAAAACACCAGAGGGGGGAAAACGCAGCAAAACGCATTACAGGTAATAAGAAATCCGGGTATCCGTGGGACTGTACCCAGGACTGAAGCCATCGGAACTGAACCCAGAACTGAAGCCAGCTTAACGCAAAGCCCACGGAGGGCTGGAAGGTATCCGATGGGCTCCTTTTTGTAAGGGGTTAATTTATTTATCATTATTTATTTGTTTATTGTGTTAGGATTAGGGGTTAATGTTAGGGGGTTAAAGGGGTTGGAAACCCTCAAGGTTTTTCACCTTAATGCATTCTCTGCATTAAGGTGAAAAACCTTCTGTGCTGCAGAAGCTCCCCAGAGCCCTCCTTTTATACTTACTTGAACCCGATCGTTCCTACGCCAGGGACAAGCACACCCGCTCCAGCCGCTGGCTCAGGTCCTCATTGGATAGATTGATAGCAGTAGGAGCCATTGGCTCCCGCTGCGCTCAATCAAATCTGGTGACGCTGTAGCCAGGGGGCGTGGCCGAGTCCTGCTGTCTGTGTCAATGGATGCAGCAGCAGGACTCGGGAGTGCGCCCGCACGGGTGCCCCCCTAAGGGGGCACTCGAGAAGAGGAGGAGCAAGGAGCGCCGCTGGGGGACCCCAGAAGAAAAGGAAGGGGGCCACTCTGTGCAAAACCCTTACACAGAGGTAAGTATAACAAGTGTGTTTGTAAAAAAAAAAAAAAAACTAACCTTTACAATTACTTTAATATTAGGGTTAGGTCTTGTCACGCTTGTGCGACTTGAAAGCCGTGCAATTTTTTTGCCGCGATTTTGATGCGACTTGAAGCAATGTCTGTGTAATCCTGAGGTCTATGGACCTCTAGTTACATCAAAGTTGGACCAAAGTAAAGCAGGGACTTCTTTGAAGTCGCTGCGACTTGAAGTCGCACAAATATGAACTGGACTCATTGGATATCATGGGGTACGACTTGTCATGCGACTTTGCAGTCCCAAGTTGCAGGACAAGTTGCACAAGTGTGAAAGGAGCCTAAGGGTTATTTTATTTATGTATTTTTATTGATTTTATGTATTTATTATTTATTTCATTTTATATATATATATTCTTTTTAATTTAATTATTGCATTTGAACATAAAAACACGCAACAAAAGGCTCTAAAATGCTTGAATTTTTAAAAAATGCTTCTAAAACACACCAATCTGCCAGATTTGAGCTACAAAAAAAAAGCTTCACACCTATTCTTACATTGTATGTACCGACTGTTGTATTTTCTTGTTTCCAATAAAGCTTTTTTACAAGAAAAAAAAAGAAAAAAAGCTCCAGAATCTTTTTGAGCTTCAGGCGTTTGGCTTCAGATGACTTGTAATGGAAATGTGAAATGTCTCCATAGAGAATGATTGCTTTTTTTTCTCCTCCAGCGTTCTGCAGCTTTGAGCTACAAAACTCGGAGGTGTGAATGTGGCCCTCACTGTTAGATCAATAGGGAATGTGGAACTCCCTTCCGCAGTTGGTGGTGTCAGCAGGGTGTTTGGATGAATGAATATAACGTTTAGATGTGTTTCCTAGCGAGCGCAACGTACAGGGATATGGAAAAAGGTAATGACATAAACGCACACACAGGTTTAATTGGCCGGACCGGTGTCTTTATTCAACCTTACCAACTACACTCCCCGGCCACTTTATTAGGTACACCTTGCTAGTAGCGGGTTGGACCCCCTTTTGCTTTCATTCTTCGTGGCGTAGATACATTAAGGTGTTGGAAACGTTCCTCACAGATTTTGGTCCATAGTGACAATGATAGCATCACGCAGTTTCTGCAGATTTGTCAGCTGCACATCCATGATGCCAATCTCCCGTTCCACCACATCTCAAAGGTGCTCTATTGGATGAAATCTGGTGAGTTTGGAGGCAATTAGCTCTGGTGAGTGTTGAGGCCATTGGATCTGGTAAGTGTGGAGGCCATTGGATCTGGTGAGTGTGGAGGCCATTGGATCTGGTGAGTGTGGAGGCCATTGGATCTGGTGAGTGTGGAGGCCATTGGATCTGGTGAGTGTGGAGGCCATTGGATCTGGTGAGTGTGAAGGCCATTGGATCTGGTGAGTGTGAAGGCCATTGGATCTGGTGAGTGTGAAGGCCATTGGATCTGGTGAGTGTGGAGGTCATTGAGTACAGGGACCTCATTGTTCAGTGGTGAGATGATTGGAGCTTTGTGACATGGTGCATTATCCTGCTGGATGGAGCCAACAGAAGATGGGGACACTGTAGTCATAAAGGGATGGACATGGTCAGCAACAATACTCAGGTAGGCTGGGGTGTTTAAACGATGCTCAGTTGGTACTCAGGGGCCCAAAGTGTGCCAAGAAAATGTCCCCCACACCATTACACCACCAGCCTGATATAAGGCAGGATGAATCCATGCGCCAAATTCTGACCCCACCATCTGAATGTCGCAGCTGAAATCCAGACTCATCAGACCAGGCAATGTTTTTCCAATCTTCTATTGTCCAATTTTGGTAATCCTGTGCCAATTGTAGCCTCAGTTTCCTGTTCTTAGCTAACAGGAGTGGCACCCGGTGTGGTCTTCTGCTGCTGTAGCCCATCTGCTTCAAGGTTGGATGTGCTGTGCATTCAGAGAAGGTATTCTGCACACCTTGGGTGTAACGAGTGGTTATTTGAGTTACTGTTCCCTTTCTATTATCTGGAACCAGTCTGCCCATTCTCCTCTGACATCAACAAGGCATTTTCCTCCACACAACAGCCCCTCACTGGATATTTTCTCTTTTCCCACCATTCTCTGTAAACCCGAGAGATGGTTGTGTATGAAAATCCCCGTAGATCAGCAGTTTTTGAAATACTCAGAAGAGCCCGTCTGCCACCAACAACCACACCACGTTCACAGTCACGTCAATCCCCTTTCTTCCCCATTATGATGCTCGGTTTGAACCCCAGCAAGTCGTCTTCACCACGTCTAGATGCCTAAATGCATTGAGTTACTGCCATGTGATTGGCTGATTAGCAATTTTTGTTACCAAGCAATTGATCGGGTGTACCTAATAAAGTGGCCGGTGAGTGTATGTAACAACATAAAGTAAAAATCCGTCCACTTAAAGATATAAGATTTCATGAACTTTGAATCCTAAATCTGCTAACATTAGTTAGTTTTTAGGTTTAATATTTGATATGACATATATTATTTTTTTCATTGTACTGTATATAGCTCCTTCAGGATGACTTCACATTTAGTCTCTGTGTATTTATTTGCTACAATAAATAATATGGAGTGGAGCGGTCTTGCTTTTTATATGACGATTTCCTGACAGATTGATGCTTAATTTCATATTTGATGGACGGGAAGGCCAAATTCATAAAATGCAGCGATATGGATGATGCAGAACAATGTTGATCTATTGAGGGCAATGGTGTAGCTGGAGAATACAGAAATAGTGCGCTGCCTATTACCCAAACCCTTTAAAACGGGAAGTCCCCGGGGGCCATAAAGAAAATGAAAATGCTTTATATGAAGTCACCATTTAAAAGAATTTCCTTCTATAGCTGCAGCTAAGAAAACGACTTTTCAGCTCCCCTTACTTTGCATTGTGGCTTTATGTTGTCAAATTTAAAGTAGAACTCCAGACGAAATCCAACTAACTAACCACTTCAACTACGGAAGAACTGTTGGGTTGGAGGATATGGGAATTTTAAGGTGCATACTCCATACATCATGAAATGATCATTAAAATATATACAGTATCTCAGTGTTTCTCAACCTTTTACAGTGAAGTACCCCTGCAGGTCTAAAAAAATTTTCTAAGTACCCCTGTCTCGAGAAAGTTATAGTTTGGGTGTCATGGTTTCTGCAGACCCCCTTAGGAAATCCCCCCTCCATTAGTGCAGACCCCCTTAGGAAATCCCCCCTCCATTAGTGCAGACCCCTTTAGAAAATCCCCCCTCCATTAGTGCAGACCCCCTTAGGAAATCCCCCCTCCATTAGTGCAGACCCCTTTAGGAAATCCCCCCTCCATTAGTGCAGACCCCCTTAGGAAATCCCCCTCCCCCAGACGTGACTATCTCCCCCCCAAAGGATTCCCCCCAGACGTGATTACCTCCCCCCTAAAGGGTTCCCCAAGACGTGATTACCTCCCCCCTAAAGGAT
>BLSH010398221.1:691027-709747 GCA_018402905.1 Glandirana rugosa | reverse complement strand
TATAAGAGACAGCACGTGTAGAATGCAGAGCATGCAGTGAAGATGGCCGCCAGGAAGCACTAGAGGGTGAGCACACCTCTCAGGCAACATGCAGTACCTATTATGGCCGCTCCGAGCGCTAGAGGGAAAGCCCCATAGACTGAAAATGTCCGCGGCTACGGCAAAATGGCGGCGGTCCGCCGCAAAATGGCGGCCGAAGACCGCATGGCGATGCTGGACGAGAAGGCTGAACGAAGGTACAGCGCTGGGGAGGGGGGGTGAGGGCGGGGGGTGGCAGGGGGCAAGATGAGAGGCTGATTCCCACCCGGTGGCTACCCCGGACAGCTACAGGAGCAATGAAAAAAATCGCATTTCTGGACGTCGGGCCCTCTTCACTCCCCATGTGGGGAGGAAGGCAGGGCGCTCACTTACCAGTCCGACGCCACGGTAGCCACCCGGATGCAGACTTTCCACCCTCGGCGGGGGGGGGTCGCTGCAGGCCCAGAGTCACCCTGCCGAACGAATCGGGAAGGGGACCAATATGGGGGATCTCGCCCCGGGCCACCCGCAAGGAACGGGTAAGATGCGGCGGGTCCCTGTGTTGGGGCCGGCTTCGCATCATGTTGGCCAGGTCGGGGAAAGTACAGAGCACTAAGACTCTCGATGCCCCGACCGGCTTCTTGATAGCAGATCATCTTGATTGCAGAAAAAAGAAAATAAAAAAGAAAATGGTCACAATAGGACCGCAGTTCCCTATAGGGAAGCCAGGTCAACTCCTTGCGAACTAGGCATTGAAACTGGAGAGCTCCTCTGGGAGGGGGGTTTTAATGTAGGAAAAGAGGATGGCCCCCAGGGGAGGGGCCAGCTGATTTCTTTTCCCTGCCTAGTTAACTCCTGGTAGGACGAACATAAAACCCCACAAAGTCATGAAGAGCTGCGTCTGTCAGTGAATGTAGGAGAAACATGAATTTAAAAAGCACAGGCGGCACGGTGGTGTAGTGATTAGTACTTTTGCCTAGCAGCAAAAGGGTTGCTGGTTCGAATCCCAACCAGGACACTACCTGCCTGGAGTTTGCATGTTCTCCCGGTGCCTGCGTGGGTTTCCTCCGGGTACTCCTGTTTCCTCCCACCCTCCAAAGACATGCTTGGTAGGTTAATTGCCTCCTCCCTAAATTGGGCCTAGTATATGTATGAATGTGAGTTAGGGACCTTAGATTGTAAGCTCCTTGAAGGCAGGGACTGATGTGAATGTACAATGTATATGTAAAAGTGCTGCGTAACTAGACGGCGCAATATAAGTACCTGAAATAAATAAAAATAAAAAATTGTCCGGTTTGTTGCCGGCGGTGGGGCCCTTCATAATTTCTTGTACCGGGGCCCTGAAGGTTCTAGTTATGCCTGGCTTGTCTGTCTCAGCTGTGATGGTGCCGGTCCTAGCAGGTTCACTTCCAATGTGCAGAACGATCCGTCGCCATAAATAACCGGAGAATGGCGGATAAAGGAGAGCTAATTGATTCTGTGTTTCCCAGCTAATTGTCCGGAATTATCTATGATCACTGCTAGGAAGCTTCTAATGAGCAGATTGCACTAGGAACTTCCACAGCAAAAAACTTTACAAAGCCGTGAGATTATAGGCTATATTTTATATATTATATAAATACTATTATTTATCACAAGTTTTAGGCCCTCTGTTCACTTTTCAGGCCTTGACCTTGCAGTTTCTTTCACTATAAGCATACAGCGCCTTGAAGAAGTATTCATACCCCTTGAGAATTTCCACATTTTGTTACAACCAAAAACGTAAATGTATTTTATTGGGATTTTATGTGATAGACCAACACAAAGTGGCTCATAATTGTGAAGTGGAAGGAAAATGATAAAGGATACAAATAAATATCTGAAAAGGGGGGGGGGGGGCATTTGTATTCAGCCCCCTTTACTCTGATACCCCTAACTAAAATCTAGTGGAACCAATTGCCTTCAGAAGTCACCTAATTAGTAAATAGAGTCCACCTGTGTGTAATTTAATCTCAGTATAAATACAGCTGTTCTGTGAAGCCATCAGGGGCTTGTTAGAGAACCTTAGTGAACAAACAGCATCATGAAGGCCAAGGACCACACCAGACAGGTCAGGGATAAAGTTGTGGAGAAGTTTAAAGCCGGGTTAGTTTATAAAAAAAATATCCCAAGCTTTGAACATCTCACGGAGCTCTGTTCAATCCATCATCTGAAAATGGAAAGAGTGTGGCACAACTGCAAACCTACCAAGACATAGGGGCTTTTGGCTGTGGACGCGGGTCAGCATGGGCTACACAGCCCCATACAAAACAAACTGTGATTACCATATGGTCGCAATCTTTCTCGAGCCTGGGCTCTGTGATGTTAGCCGACAGCGGGCTTCAGCTTTGGCTGTACTTTAACCACTTCAGCCCCGGAAGGATTTCACACTTTAGGACACACTTTTTGCGATTTGGCACTGCGTCGCTTTAACTGACAATTGCGCGGTCGTGCGACGTTGCACCCAAACAAAATTTGCTTCCTTTTTTCCCACAAATAGAGCTTTCTTTTGGTGGTATTTGATCACCTCTGCGTCATTTCTGATCGTCGCTATAAACAAAAGAAGAGCGACAATTTTACAAAAAAAAAAAAAAATTTCTTACTTTTTGCTAAAATACAAATAATAAAAAAAAATATAAAAAAACATTTTTCCATCGGTTTTGGCCGATTTATATTCTTCCTCATATTTTTGGTAAAAAAAAAAATCTCAATTGGCGTTTATTGATTGGTTTGCGCAAAAGTTGCTGCGTTTACGGGCGATGAGAATTCATTTATGGGGTTTTTATTTTTTTTTTATTTTTTACTAGTAATGGCGGTGATCTGCGATTCTTAGCGGTACTGAGATATTGCAGTGGACATGTCGGACCATTTTGGTACTTTTGGGACCATTGGCATTTATACAGCGATCAGTGCTATAAAAATGCACTGATTACTGTGTAAATGCCATTGGCAGTGAAGGGGTTAACCTGCAGGGGGCGCTCTAAGGGTTAACTGTGTTCCCTGGGCGTGTTCTAACTGTATGGGGGCTGCCCTGGCTGAGGAAAGGGGATGGTCACGGCTTCCATATAGAGGAAGCCTGTGATCACCACCCTTCCCCCTCTATGAGAACGGAGATCCGCGTTTACATACACGGACCTCCGTTCTCTCACTGCGGGGGGCCATCGCGGGTAGCCGGCGGCGATCGAGTCCGTCCTACCCGCTCCCTGACCCCCCCCCCGGACACAGCGAGCGCGCGAGTTTGCGATAAAGAGCCACTCTGTCGCCTTCAGAGGGCGATCGGCAAGTGGTTAAGAGAGAAAGTCGAGCTGTCTATGGGCAGCCTAGACTTGCGTTTTTGCACCTAATGATTTGAAGAGCTACTGAACTGTGGAAGCTGTGTCGAAAAATGGAAGCAGAGGACAAAGGATTAGTCACCAGTATTGCCTGTAGTTTCCTTGCAGTTGATTGGTTCTCCTTTATTGGCTTACTATGCCTTGTTCTGCAATTTCTCTCTACGTGGAGGCGGCCATCTTGGTAGAGGCAGGGCTTTGCTACCTCATAGCAAAGCTACCAGCAAGGAAAGCAATGAGCAGAACAGTAGTAACATCACCATATCTCACTCCAAATCTACTGAGACCAGCAGTTAGAGGCAGTGGTGCCGTAGATCTCACACTGCAAATATACAACTACAAGGCTACAGAACAGGAGTGCCTAGGCACACTTACATACCAGGAAATGCTTTGCTAATTTTAGGTGGAATCCAACACAAAAGAAATGTAGTTTGCAATTTAGGCAATTACCATTCTAGAAGTTCCATATAACATAACACATGAGATAGGAAACAGGGACATCGTTTAATTGAAAGTATGTAGATAAAAGCCTTACCATACCCTAAAGCCTCGTACACACGGGACGACGATCGTATACAACAGATCGTATGAAAGATGAAATTTCGTATGCGAAATCGATCGTTCGTATGCGCGATTAGAACAGCCGACATACGACGGTCGTACAAGGGAGTTGTATGAGCAGACTAGAAAACGTGGTCGTACCAACAAGCAGTCATACGACCGTTGTACCGTGTGTACAGAGCAGTTGGTACAACAAGTTGTGTTGTGCAAAAAACGCATGCTCAGAAGTCAGGAACGGCCGGATGCTAATTACATGCACCTGAACGTTCTTCTGTGGTCGTACGATCGGGTAGTGCAGTCAGTATGCAAGTTACATTATCCAACATACGATTTGAGACGATCGTAAGTACGATCATCGTCCCATGTGTACGAGGCTTTAGTTTCATGTGCCACAAGGTCCAAAAAGATTATTTGCGAACCTCACAATGACTTATTAATTTGATTTTTGTTCCTTTGTAAAGTGAATTTCAAACTAGCAAAAGTATAGAGTATAGAGGTTGGATGAAATATTTGGCGTAATATATAAAGTATTGAATTGATGGTTGTCCCAGCCTGAATAGCCAAATTCATGCTAAATTATCCCCCCCCCCCCCCCCCGTGTGCTTCTGAGGCTGCGTAGGTCATTGAACTCATGTACACTATATTACCAAAAGTATTGGGACACCTGCCTTTACACACACATGAACTTTAATGGTATCCCAGTCTTAGTCCGTAGGGTTCAATATTGAGTTGGCCCACCCTTTGCAGCTATAACAGCTTCAACTCTTCTGGGAAGGCTGTCCACAAGGTATAGGAGTGTCTATAGGAATGTTTGACCATTCTTCCAGAAGCACATTTGTGAGGTCAGGCATTGATGTTGGATGAGAAGGCCTGGCTCGCAGTCTCCGCTCTAATTCATCCCAAAGGTGTTGAGGTCAGGACTCTGTGCAGGCCAGTCAAGTTCCTCCACCCCAATGTCACTCATCTATTTCTTTATGGACCTTGCTTTGTGCACTGGTGAGCAGTCATGTTGGAACAGGAAGAGGCCATTCCCAAACTGTTCCAACAAAGTTGGGAGCATGAAATTGTCCAAAATGTCTTGGTATCCTGACGCCTTAGGGGTCCTTTAACACTGAGGTGCTTTACAGATGCTATTTAGCTAAAAATAGCGTCTGTAAAGCGCCTCAAAAATCCCCCCCAATCCACCCCAATGTGAAAGCCTGAGTGCTTTCACACTGGGACGGTGCACTTGCAGGACGTTACAAAAAGTCCTGCAAGCAGCATCTTTGGGGCGGTGAGGGGAGTGGTGTATAGAACGCTCCTCTACCAACCCTGCCATTGAAATTAATGGCAAGTGCTTTGGAAGCGGCTTCACACCGCCTCGGTAGCCCAGAGTGCCGGCACTTTTAACCCCGTTTTAACCCCTTGTGGGGAGTTAAAAGCGCCGCGCTCCCGTCTGCATAGCGGAGCCCTATCGCTGGTAAAACTCTGCTAAAACTAGCGGGGCTTTACCGCGGCTTAGACTGCAGTGTGAAAGTAGCCTTAGAGGTCCCTTCACTGGTACTAAGGGGCCAAGCCCAACCCCTGGGAAACAACCCCACACCATAATCCCCCCTCCACCAAATGGTTTGGACAAAAGCAAGGTCCATAAAGACATGAATGCGTGAGTTTGGGGTGAAGGAACTTGACTGACCTGCAGAGTCCTGACCTCAACCCGATAGAACACCTTTGGGATGAATTAGAGCGGAGACTGCGAGCCAGGCCTTCTCATCCAACATCAGTGCCTGACCTCACAAATGTGCTTCTGGAAGAATGGTCAAACATTTCCATAGACACTCCTAAATCTTGTGGACGGCCTTCCCAGAACAGTTGAAGCTGTTATAGCTGCAAAGGGTGGGCCAACCCAATATTGAACCCTATGGACTAAGACTGGGATGCCATTAAAGTTCATGTGCGTGTAAAGGCAGGTGTCCCAATACTTTTGGTAATATAGTGTATATCTGATGGACTTGCCCTGTAGCCAACAAATTTTGGTCAGGTATTTTTACCATGTTGTCAAAACCTTTCTAGACCACTATACAACCTGATCTGCTCTACTTAACATATATCTGTTGGAGATCACATCAGTCCAATTTAAGCTCCTGTAACCGAAAGTCACTACTGCCTCCAAACAAACATCTGCTAAAGCTTGGAAAACACCTGCAATTTGCCTTCTTGGAACTAAGCACAGGGTTATCTAAGCCATGATACACGCCAAGAATGAAGCTACCCAACAGGACAAAATTCCAAACTACATGAAACATGGCAACCTTAAGATGACCACTTCCTCCCACCCAGTTCTGACACCTCATTGCTTGAACCTTGACTAGCAAACTTAAACCAACCAACAGTAAGTACCCCCACTCTGTACAGCTCTTACCTTAGCGATCCCCTGGACACCACCATCTACCCCTTGCTCCATCCCAACCCCCACCCCACCTTTCTCTTCATACCAACTTTTTCCCATCTAAAAGGTCAGAATTGTTTGGGGCGCCAACCTTAACCTTACAAAATTTGGTCAGCACCATAACAAATACGCAAGAGGCCTGGGCATCTATATGGTTATGGTGCCGACTAATTACTTTATTGATTGTTAGATATGGATGCAGTATTATGTACAACCCAAATGTAACAACTCTTCATCAGCCCGTATAATTTTCATAGGAGCAGTTTGCAACCAAACACTTAAGGTTAAGAAAAGAGAGTGGGGAAAAAAGCACTGGACTGCATCAAAAACGCTGGTGTGAACTATGCCATTGAAAACCATATGACCTACTTTGCATGCTTTTTTGATACATAAGGAAAATGCACTGGACCGCATGTGGTGTGAACTGACCCTTAATAAAAAATATTGAACAAGAAATATTTGGTGTAATATAATATATAGTACTTTTCACAGGTAAATTGTCCATTTTTTAAATAGGTCTATATATCAGGCCAAAAAAAGAGGGACAACTGAGAAAAAAAAGTAACAGGGGGATTTGGTTCAAAAAGAGGGCCGGTCCCTCCGGATGCGGGACAGTAGGGAGCGATGCCCTATGACAGGATCCTGGGCCTCACCTATCATTCACAATAGTGCCGGGACTTAATGGGAATGGGGGACACGAAGCTGCAGCCCCTTTTCTTGCCTATTCTCTTATCAGCATGACAGACAAAGAGAAGAAGGCCTCACATCACATTTCTCACAGGAGGCATAAACACGGAAGCATTTACTTGTGATCCGCTGAAGATTAAAGCATGCCGGCGAAGTCCTAAATTAGACGGCAATATGATTTCTATAACTACATTATAAAAGAAAAATTGGTGTTCTAAGAGCAAGCTTTGATCGTTGATTATAGGACCTCTGGGTATACAGGATACGTTTATGAGTGATTTGCAGTGATTGCAAGTGGAGAAAAAAAACATGAAAACACATATAATTCATTTACCACCAATTTCCAACATCAAAGTCTGACAGTACTGATAGTCATGTGAAATTAAAAGCGTCACTGACAAAAAGATGAGGTATAGCCTGCAAAGGGCACCCTACACCACTGACCAATAAACAAAAGCAGTGCACTATGCCACTCACCGCCAATATAAAGAATTCACTACACCAGTGACTGTCAATAGAAGGAATGCATTGCACTAGCGGCTGGTGGTACACCAATGATGGGGCACTATTCCTCTCACTGATACCAATGATGGGGCACTATTCCTGCCACTGACAACAATGATGGGGCACTATTCCTGCCACTGACAACAATGATGGGGCACTATTCCTCCCAATGATACCAATGATGGGGCACTATTCCTCCCACTGACACCAATGATGGGGCACTATTCCTCCCACTGACACCAATGATGGGGCACTATTCCTCCCACTTATACCAATGATGGGGCACTATTCCTCCCACTGATACCAATGATGGGGCACTATTCCTCCCACTGACACCAATGATGGGGCACTATTCCTCCCACTGATACCAATGATGGGACACCATTCCTCCCACTGATACCAATGATTGGTCGCTATTCTTCCCACTGTCACCAATGATGGGACACTATTCCTCCCACTGACAACAATGATGGGGCACTATTCCTCCCACTGATACCAATGATGGGGCACTATTCCTCCCACTGACACCAATGATGGGGCACTATTCCTCCCACTGACACCAATGATTGGGCGCTATTCTTCCCACTGTCACCAATGATGGGACACTATTCCTCCCACTGATACCAATGATGGGACACCATTCCTCCCACTGATACCAATGATTGGTCGCTATTCTTCCCACTGTCACCAATGATGGGACACTATTCCTCCCACTGATACCAATGATGGGACACCATTCCTCCCACTGACACCAATGATGGGGCACTATTCCCCCCACTGATACCAATGAAGGGGCACTATTCCTCCCACTGACACCAATGATGGGGCACTATTCCTCCCATTGATACCAATGATGGGCGCTATTCTTCCCACTGTCACCAATGATGGGGCACCATTCCTTTCACTGATACCAATGATGGGGCACTATTCCTCCCACTGATACCAATGATGGGGCACTATTGCTCCCACTGACACCAATGATGGGGCACTATTCCTCCCACTGATACCAATGATGGGGCACTATCCCCCCCACTGAAACCAATGATGGAGCACTATTCCTCCCATTGATACCAATGATGGACCACTATTCCTCCCACTGATACCAATGATGGGGCACTATTCTTCCCACTGATACCAATAATGGGGCACTATTCCTCCCACTGACACCAATGATGGTCCACTATTCCTCCCACTGATAACAATGATGGTCCACTATTCCTCCCACTGACACCAATGATGGAGCACTATTCCTCCCACTGATACCAATGGTGGGGCACTATTCCTCCCACTGCTACCAATGATGGGGCACTATTCCTCCCACTGCTACCAATGATGGGGCACTATTCCTCCCACTGATACCAATGATGGGGCACTATTCCTCCCACTGATACCAATGATGGGGCACTATTCCTCCCACTGATACCAATGATGGGGCACTATTCCTCCCACTGACATCAATGATGGAGCACTATTCCTCCCACTGATACTAATGATGGGCCACTATTTCTCCCACTGATACCAATGATGGGACACTATTCCTCCCACTGATACCAATGATGGGGCACTATTCCTCCCACTGATAGCAATGATGGGGCACTATTCCTCCCACTGACACAAATGATGGGACATTATCCCTCCCACTGATACCAATTAGGGGGCACTATTCCTCCCATTGACACCAATAATGGGGCACTATTCCTCCCACTGAAACCAATGATGGGACACTATTCCCTCCACCGATACCTATGATGGGACACTATTCCTCCCACTGATACCAATGATGGGGCACTATTTCTCCCACTCATACCAATGATGGGGCACTATTCCTCCCGCTGACACCAATGATGGGGTACTATTCCTCCCACTGACACCAATGATGGGACACTATTCCCTCCACTGATACCTATGATGGGACACTATTCCTCCCACTGATACCAATGATGGGGCACTATTTCTCCCACTCATACCAATGATGGGACACTATTCCCTCCACCGATACCTATGATGGGACACTATTCCTCCCACTGATACCAATGGTGGGGCACTATTACTCCCACTCATACCAATGATGGGGCACTATTCCTCCCACTGACACTAGTAATGGGGCACTATTCCTCCCACTGATACCAATGATGGGGCACTATTCCTCCGCTGACACCAATGATGGGGCACTATTTACTCTTACCGACACCATGGCATTTACTAATCACACTGGCCACAGCCTGGCCCCTCTAAAGCCTCAAGGACAGTAAACTGGCCCTTTGTTCGGAAAGTTTGGGATCCCACAGGTATGACACTTGCAATACCTAAGCCAAATCTTTAACCCTGTCTGTACTATGCTGGCAGATCTCATTATCAGTTATAAACTAGCTTTGACCACAATGTGTTCTAACAAAGGGTAAAAGATCTAGAAGCTGGGCGTCTTGCATTAGGATGGGGGTCTTCAGCCTGTCTTATTGATACAGACACACACTAAACTTGCTCGGAAAAGCCAGAAGCCATGTCACTTTCTGCTAAGAAACATCTAAAATGTATAAAATATATATTTTTAACATAGCAAACATCCAGTGGGGTTTTCTCAGATTTGATTGCAAAAATCAAACACAGATTAAAGGATACGTTCACCTTTGGAACATGTAACATGTTCCACATCTGCAGCCCCTCCCCCTGATCCGAACCTCCCTATGACAGTGGGCAGGGGGATCCTCTCCTCGCAACCGCTGTCACAATTTGAAAACAGCGCAGCTGTGCGGGGCTCCGCCCACACAGCTGTGTCATGCATTCACAGTTTCCTGTGAACAAATGAACTACAAATACCATCATCCATTGCGGCTGACGGCTTGTAGTTCTCAATTAACTGAGAGGGCGCTGGCGAGCGCTCTAGTAGTCCATTGATCTTCCTGCTCTCAGGTAACTGCCTGTCTGTAAGAGGTACAGGGAGACAGCTATGCTGAGAGTCGGCAGGAGCTGGACATTACACCCGCCATCTGCTGACTGTGGTGTAATGCTCTGCAGACTCCTTAGAAAAAAAATAATAAATGCACATTTTTTTACCTGTAAAAATATGTGCATTTTTATTTTTTTCAAAAGCTCAACTTATCCTTTAAGCTGGTTGGGTTGTAGTTCACAAACAGACAGATGAATGGATGTTGCATCCTATATTAATAGCAGTTACAGTTCAGAAATGACATGAAATACCTGGAATGTGGAGCCGGCGCCGCCATCCATCCGTGTTGTTTCTGCAGCATCACCTTCCCATTCGCCAAGCCCCGCATCGCTCTGCTGAAGGGCCTCATATGGGATCTGAAACAGGGGGAACACATTACTTATTAAAAGCATTTGTCTTTTTTTTTTTTTTTTTTATTAGAAATGGATATTAAAGCGGTATTAAATATAAATAATAATATTAGTAATGATAATAATCGTAATAATAACAATAATATTAGTAATAATAATCGTAATGATAATAATAGTAATAATAATAATAATAGTAATGATAATAATAATAATGGTAATAATAATATAAAAGCACATGTCTTGTTTTCTGTGTTAGAAATGGATATTAAAGCGTTATTAAATAATAATAATAATAATTGTTATGATAATAATAGTAATAATAATACCAATAATAATAACATAAAATCATTTGTCTTGTTATCTTTGCTAGATATGAATATTAAAGCAGTATTAAGTAATAATAATAATAATAATAATAAAAATAGTAATGATAATAACACTAGTAATAATAATAATATAAAAGCATATATGAATATATGAATATTAAAGTGGTATTAAATAATAGTAATAATAATAATAATAGCAATAGTACCAGTACCCATCAGGGCCGCCTATGTGTTAGAAATGGATATTAAGCAGTATTAAATAATAGTAATAATAATAATAATAATAATAATAACAATGATAATAATAATAATAGTAATAACAACAACAATAATAATAATATTAATAATGATAGTAATAACATGTTATCTTTGTTAGAAATGGATATCAAAGCAGTATTCAATAATAATAGTAATAATAATAATAATAGTAATTATAATAACACTAGTAATAATAACAATATATAAGCATTTATCTTGTTTTCTGTGTTAGGAATGGATATTAAAGTGGTATTAAATAATAGTAATAATAATAATTATAGTAATAATAATAATAGTAATAATACCAGTACCCATCAGTGCCGCCTATCAGTGTTGCCTATCAGTGCCACCTATTAGTGCCCATCAGTGCAGCTTCATCAGTCCCACCTATCATTGCCCATCAGTGCTCACCAGTGTTGCCTCATCAGTGCCACCTATCAGTGCAGCCTATCAGTGCCCTCCAGTGCTACCTATCAGTGCCACCTATCAGTGCCGCATCATTAGTGCAGCCTCATCAGTGCAGCCTCATCAGTGCAGCCTCATCAGTGCAGCCTCATCAGTGCAGCCTATCAGTGCAGCCTATCAGTGCAGCCTATCAGTGCAGCCTATCAGTGCAGCCTATCAGTGCAGCCTATCAGTGCAGCCTATCAGTGCCCTCCAGTGCTACCTATCAGTGCCGCATATCAAAGCAGCCTATCAGAGCCACCTATCAGTGCTGCCTCATCAGTGCTGCCTCATTGCCCACCAGTGCCACCTCATCAGTGCCCATCAGTGCAGGCTATCAGTACCCACCAGTGCAGTCTATCAGTGCCCATCTAAGTGCAGCCTATCAGTGCCCATCAGTGACACCTCATCAGTGACAACCAGTGACACTTCATCAGTGCCACCTATCAGTGCCCCTCAGTAAAGAAGAAAAATTACCTGTTTGCAAAATTGTAAATTTGTAAATTTTAAACTTTGTTTAGCAAAAAAAAAAGAAGAAAAAACAGTGGTGACTACATACCACCAAAAGAAAGCTCTATTTGTTTAAAAAATGATAAAAATGTCATATGGGTACAGTGTTACATGACTGCGCAATTGTCATTCAAAGTGTGACAGCTCTGAAAGCTGAAACCTGGCCTGGGCAGAAAGGGGGTAAAAGTGCCCGGTATTGAAGGGGTTAATTTGGCTTTAATCATTGTAATCACAGAATGACTCCCATTTCCAAAGTGACCTGAGAAGAGTGCTTCTGTTTTCTCATTAATACTCATTGCCTCCGTATCCCTCTCCCTCCTTTCCATAATCATTTCCCGTAACAGAAAAGGGTCAGCCGTCTCCCGGATTGAACACGATACATACGGAATCCGCCGGATCAGCATGTTTCCATAGGCTTGTCTCCAGGTAGGAGTTCACTGATGATGAATTGCTGCAGGTTACGAATCATTCAACCATTTCAGAAATCCATGTTCCCAATTGTATCGCGAGCCGGCGCTAAAAGGCAATGCATTGAAGAGCGTATCTTTGGTAAAATTGAGTCCTTTTTTTTTTTATTTTTGCAATAATGGCATGAAAAAAAAAAAAAAAAAAGGGCGGGTGAGGGGCAACGGTGGGAATAGGCAATCTCTACAAAAGGGGCAAATAGACAAAGAAACATTCCGCTTCTATTAAATGTCATTTATTTCAATCGGATATACATCAGCCGCTACTGTACAGAACAATCGTCTATTTCATTCCCCTTTCCTCGTACTTCTATTTTCCCCAGGAATATTGCTGCTTCTTCTTTTTTAATAATAATTAAAAAAAAAATCACTCAGCATTGTAAAGCGTAAAGTTAAAATATAAAATTAACAGAAAAGAAAAAAAAACGCTTTAGTAGCAATTCTCCCCTTCGTTCCAGAGCCATTAGATGTCCTCTTGCTTCTGAGTTAAATGAAGACCTCATTCAACACACTTCCTATGAGCCCAGGCCACCATATTCCCATCCCTGGGGTAGTGTCATCACACAACCTGGGCTTACAGTATTACTGCAATGAGCAGGGCCGTCTTTAAACACTTCCCGACCGCGTGCCGTGTTTTCACCGCGGCAGTCGGGATGCTTAGCGCGAATTGCCATAAAAACACGGCAATCTGCGAACAGCCGCTAGGGGGCGCGCGCCCGCCGCACTCCTGAGGAGTGTGCCCGCGGCTCGGGCGGACCCGATGTCCGCCGGCGAGCCGCGATGAGCGGCCACAGGGAAAGAACGGGGAACCACCGATGTAAACACGGCGGTTCCCCGCTCTGTTAGTGGGGGCATGGGAGATCTACTGATCCCTGTCACTGGGATCAGTTAGATCTCTCATGCCCATGTTAGCCTAACCCCCCCACAGTAAGAACACACCCAGGGAACACAGTTACCCCCTAGATCTCCCCCCCCAGGTTAACCCCTTCACTGCCAATGACATGTATACAGTAATCAGTGGACATTTACATTTCTGATCGCTGAATAAATGTCAATGGTCCCAAAAAAGTGTCAAAAATATCCGACATGTCCTCCGCAATATCGCAGTACTGCTAAAAATCGCAGATCGCCGCCATTACTAGAAAAAATGTAAAAAAATAAAAACCCCAGAAATGAATTCTCACCATCCGTAAACGCGGCCACTTTTGCGAAAACCAATTTTTTATCACAAATATGAGGAAGAATATAAATCGGCCAAAACCGGTGAAAAAAAATGTTTTTTTATATTTTTTTTTGTGGATTAGAATTTTAGCAAAAAGTAAGAAATTTGGGTTTTTTTGTAAAATGGTCGCTCTTCTTTTGTTTATAGCGGCGATCAGAAATGACGCAGAGGGGAACAAATACCACCAAAAGAAAGCTCTATTTGTGGGAAAAAAAGGACGCAAATTTTGTTTGGGTAAAACGTTGCACGACCGCGCAATTGTCAGTTAAAGCGACGCAGTGCCGAATCGCAAAAAGTGCTCTGGTCCTAAAGCTGGAAAACCTTCCGGTTGGTAAGTGGTTAATGTAGGGTGAAAGGGCCACTGCCCCGGGCCCTGTCATTGTTGTGGGGACCAAAGCAGCTGCCCCTTGAGCCTGCGCTGCCTGCAGTCAATAGATGGATTTGGCCATCACTCAGGTGATGAGAGCGGAATTGAAAGTTGGGGGAGCTGGTGATTGGTTTGGGAGCTATGTCTGCAGCCTGTGCAGTGATTGGCCAGTGGCAAGCTAAACCTTGTCCGGGGAGATCGCCTGTCAGTCCTGGACACAGTCACAAGACGCCTCTCCCTCACCATGTCCGACAAGCCGCAGACCATCGGCCTGCTGAAGAACTTCTTTGCTGGAGGGTTCAGTGAGGTGTGCCTGGTGTTCGCCTGATAACCTCTGGACATCCTCTGGAGGTTAGACCACTGTGTAATGATGGGGGTAGTATGGAGAAGGGGGTCCTGTGTAATTAGCATGGGGGGGGGGTCCTGTGTAATAATGGGGTAGTCTGGGAGATGGGCCCTGTGTAATAATGGGGTAGTATGGGAGATGGGCCCTGTGTAATAATGGGGTAGTATGGGGGAGGGACCCTGTGTAATAATGGCGGGTAGTATGGGGGAGGGGCCCTGTGTAATAATGGGGGTAGTATGGGGAAGGGGCTCTGTGTAATAATGGGGTAGTATGGGGGAGGGGCCCTGTGTAATAATGGGGTAGTATGGGAGATGGGCTCTGTGTAGTAATGGGGTCGCTTGGGGGAGGGGCCCTGTGTAATAATGGGGTAGTATGTGGGAAGGATCCCATGTAATCCGTGTTTTTTTTTCAGGTCTTTTCTGGCTTCTCCCCCTTTTTTAAAGTTTTCTTATCTTATGAAGGGGGCGCGCTTGCACTCCCAAAACGCGTTGACTACTTTTTGCATGTCTAGATTACTTTTATCGCAATAAAGTTGTATCTGGACCTTATAGTGAGGCGATTGTTGGATGTTTCTCTTCGCATGCGTTCATTTGCAGGGAACTAAGGGAAAATGCGGTCCAGGTTTTAACAGCCACCTTAGCAGGCTTGGTTCTGGAGCAGATTTTATGGTCCACTTGTGTCTACCAGCAGGTGGTATAAATAAAGCTGGACTGGAGCAAAGAATTGCACTTGGCCTGGAAGTCAGGAAGCCAAAAACCTGAGAGAGCTACTGATGTGAAGTTTGCTTGGTAAGGGAAAAGGTTTGCATCTTTGTTTTGTGGGGGACTGGGAGAAGCCCTTCACCTAAGAGTTAGGAACCTGCAATGTTCAGTTAGTGCCTGGATGGTGAGGATTTATTTTCTGTTTTTTGTTATTTTCATGCAACCTTTTAAATAAAACTGGCTACAAGTCAGATTTTGAGAAACCATACCGTTTGGACTAAGTTTTTTCCCAGGGAAGGTGATCCCCATTGAGCAAAATGTGCAGAAATTCAAATAAAGCATTGTGCATGAGGAGCCACGAGGAAAGAAGTAAAGAATGCATCTCCAACTTGTGAAGTTCCGTCTGCCAGCACTCGGGAGAATAAACCAATCAGCCCCGGCCATCAGCAGAACCTTACAGAATGAATTACCTTCCATATGTTATCTCTCCAGTTTTCATCGGGCTGATGAGGCACACATCATGGAAAGATTTAATATCACTTCCTGGGAAGATACAGATCCATTATCCCCCATGGCATTGTAGCGCTCCGGCGCTGTCAGAAGATATTGCACGCTTCATGGGATCAACGCTGCCGAAATTCTCATCCTGAACCTCTGGAAACACAGAAATTACTTTCAGTTACCTTGGGTTTTTCTTTCAACATTACAAGATTGTTATTTATTATCTCGCTACATTTTTAACCACTTACTGACCGCCCCATAGCAGATATACTGCTACAGGGCGACCCTCCTGTGCAGAATCACCTATATATATGTGATTCCGTTCTTCCACCTACAGGGGGCGCACCTGTGCAGAATTATGTACAGTATCTGACAAAAGTGAGTACACCCCTTACATTTGTGTAAATATTTTATTCTATCTTTTCATGTGACAACACTGAAGAAATGACACTTTGCTACAATGTAAAGTAGTGAGTGTACAGCTTGTAGAACAGTGTAAATGTGCTGTCCCCTCAAAATAACTCAACACACAGCCATTAATGTCTAAACCACTGGCAATAAAAGTCAGTATACCCCTAAGTGAAAATGTCCAAATTGGGCCCAATTAGCCATTTTCTCTCCCTGGTGTCATGTGACTCGTTAGTGTTACAAGGTCTCAGGTGTGAATGGGGAGCAGGTGTATTCAGTTTGGTGTTATCCCTCTCACTCTCTCATACTGGTCACTGGAAGTCCAACATAGAAACATAGAAAAGTGACGGCAGAAAAAGACTGAGTAGTCCATTGAGAACCCCGCCCCTTTTTATTTATGTATTTATTTTTGTTTTCACATTAACCTTGTTGTCTGACTATAGATTTATGTTTATCCCAAGCATGTTTGAAGCCACATCTGTTGGTAGTTTATTCCAATCATCAACCACCCTTTCAGTAAAATAATACTTTCTAAGATTAGTTTTGAACTTCCCCCCAGTTAGTTTGAGGTCCTCGTGTTCTTGATTTTAGTTTCATATTGAAAAGACTGCCCTCCTGAACCTTATTCACCCCCTTGATGTATTTAAAGGTTTCAATCATGTCTCCCCTCTCCCTTCTTTCCTCCAGACTGTACATATTAAGTTCCTGAAGTCGCTCTTGATATGTTTTATCCCCCAGACCTTTCACCATGGCACCTCATGGCAAAGAACTCTCTGAGGTTCTTAAAAAAAGAATTGTTGCTCTACATAAAGATGGCCTAGGCTATAAGAAGATTGCCAAGACCCTGAAACTGAGCTGCAGCACGGTGGCCAAGACCATACAGCGGTATAACAGGAGAGGTCCCACTCAGAATAGCGCCTCACCATGGTCGACCAAAGAAGTTGAGTGCTGTGCTCAGCGTCATATCTAGAGGTTGTCTTTGGGAAATAGACGTATGAGTGCTGCCAGCATTGCTGCAGAGGTTGAAGGGGTGGGGGGGGTCAGCCTGTCAGTGCTCAGACCATACGCCGCACACTGCATCAAATTGGTCTGCATGGCTGTCATCCCAGAAGCAAGCCTCTTCTAAAGATGATGCACAAGAAGCCCGCAAACAGTTTGCTGAAGACAAGCAGTCTAAGGACATGGATTACTGGAACCATGTGCTGTGGTCTGATGAGGCCAAGATAAACTTATTTGGTTCAGATGGTGTCAAGCGTGTGTGGCAGCAACCAGGTGAGGAGTACAAAGACAAGTGTGTCTTGCCTACAGTCAAGCATGGTGGTGGGAGTGTCATGGTCTGGGGCTGCATGAGTGCTGCCGGCACTGGGGAGCTACAGTTCATTGAGGGAACCATGAATGCCAACATGTACTGTGACATACTGAAGCAGAGCATGATCCCCTCCCTTCAGAGACTGGGCCACAGGGCAGTATTCCAACATGATAACGACCCCAAACACCTCCGAGACGACCACCGCCTTGCTAAGAAGCTGAGGGTAAAGATGATGGACTGGCCAAGCATGTCTCTAGACCTAAACCCTATTGAGCATCTATGGGGCATCCTCAAATGGAAGGTGGAGGGGCATAAGGTCGACCCACCTGTGCAGAATCACGTATATATGTGATTCTGCTCTTGCACCTACAGGACGACCCTCCTGTGCAGAATCACGTATATTTATGTGATTCCCCTCTTCCACCAACAGCGTGACCCTCCTGTACAGAATAACACACATTATATATATATATATATATATATATATATATATAATTCCGCTCTTCCACCTACCGGGTGGCCCTCCTGTGCAGAATCATGTATATATATGTGATTCCGCTCTTCCACCTACACAGGGCTACCCTCCTGTGCAGAAAAACGTGTATATATATATATATATATATGTGTGTGATATTCTGCTCTTCCTCCTACCGGTCGACCCTCCTGTGCAGAATCACCTATATTTATGTGATTCCGCACTTCCACCTACAGGGCGACCCTCCTGTGCAGAATCACGTATATTTATGTGATTCCACACTCTTCCACCTACACAGGGCTACCCTCCTGTGCAGAAAAACGTATATATATATATGTGATTCCGCTCTTCCACTTACCGAACGACCCCCTCCTGTGCAGAATCACATATATATATATATATATATATATATGTGTGATTCTGCTCTTCCACCTACCGGTCGACCCCCCCTGTGCAGAATCACCTATATTTATGTGATTCCGCACTTCCACCTACAGGGCGACCCTCCTGTGCAGAATCACGTATATTTATGTGATTCCACACTCTTCCA
>BLSH010398221.1:675459-691017 GCA_018402905.1 Glandirana rugosa | reverse complement strand
TGTATAAGAGTATATATATATATATATATACACATATATATATGTGATTCCGCTCTTCCACCTCCACCCTCCTGTGCAGAATCACCAATATATATGTGATTCCGCTTTTCCACTTACAGGGCGACCCTCCTGTGCAGAATCACGTATATACATGGACAGGGCTGGCCCAAGACATTGTGCTGCCTGGATCCAAGAATGAAATGCTGCCCCCACCCCACCCCCAAAAAAAAAAATCACTCCAAAACAAAAGGCCCCCACATCCATTATTTTATATCATGATAATTAAAACTAAAATTAAATTTATCAGGAAGTCAGAGTAATATTCGACAGCACTTATATGCAAAATTATATGACATACCATTATGTTCAGGGGCGGGCTAGGGCAGTATAGGGGCAGGCTAGGGCAGTATATAGACAGGCTAGGGCAGTGTAGGGGCAGGCTAGAGCAGTATGGGGTAGGGTAGGCAGAGCAGCCTGAGGGCAGTTGTCATCATGACACACAAAACTCCTGGAAAGAAAAATCTTGCTTGCCAATTTGCTGGGTAAATAGCATGCCTCCCAACTTTTTGAGATTGGAACGAGAGACACCTATTGTCGAAAGTATGTAGGCATAGGACACATCCCCTGCCACGACCCTTAAAGTGGTTGTATCCCCATAAATGACATTTTTACCTACATGTAAGCCTATAATAAGGCTTACCTGTAGGTAAAAAGAATATCTCCTAAACCTGTATGGTTTAGGAGATGTTCTCACTGCAAGAGCCGCTGACATCAGCAGGAGCATGTGGAGTGATGTCCTGGTGAAGGCCTGGTGCATAGCGCCGGACGCTGATGGAAAGTCTGCCGTAAAAGATGGGCTCCCGCACATGTGTGGGAGAGACGTCTCGCGAGTCCGGCCACTCACAGCGCCGGAGTCGCATACCCAGAAGGATCCACGGAGGGAAGATAGCAGCTCCCTCCTTGGGAACCGGGCGGACCTGCGGGAGCTTCGTTCTGAGGTAAGTACTTCATAATGAGCTAGTATGCGGCATACTAGCTCATTATGCCTTTGCCTTGCAGGTGTTTTTTTTTTTGTTTTGTTTTTTTTTCGGAGGGGAGACAACCGCTTTAAGGGAGAATTATACAAAAAAATGATTAGTTAAACCCACACGTGCTTTTTTTACCACTTGTATTCCTTTATATTGGCTTTTTAAATGTACAAATGCAGTAATTTAGAAATTTGATGAAAGGTTTAGCACTGGGAAACAGTTTTTGATAGATAAATAGTGCATTTTATATATAGGTACATGCATCAGACCAAGATGAGGGACAAATGAAGAGGAATGAGGGACAGAGGAACATTGTTCCAAATCAGGGACAGTCCCTCGAAATCAGGGACAGTTGGGAGCTATAAAATAGTATAGAAGGAGAGGTGGCCATGGTTCAATTTGCTGCCCCTCTCAAAGTGTTGCCTGGGTCCATTGGACCCACTGCGACCCATGGTAGGGCCGGCCCTGTAAAAGGACTCCGCTCTTCCACCTACAGGGCGACCCTCCTGTGCAGAATCACGCATATATATGTGATTCCACTCTTCCACATACAGGGCGAGCCTCCTGTGCAGAATAACATATATATGTATATGATTCCGCTCTTCCACCTACAGGGCAACCCTCCTGTGAAGAATGATGTATATATGTGATTCCGCTGTTCCACCTACAGGGCGACCCTCCTGTGAAGAATTACGTATATATGTGATTCCGCTGTTCCACCTACAGGGCGACCCTCCTGTGAAGAATCACGTGTATATATGTGATTCCGCTCTTCCACCTACAGGGCGACCCTCCTGTGAAGAATGACGTATATACAGTCAGGCCCATTAATATTGGGACATCAACACAATTCTAATCTTTTTGGCTCTATGCACCACCACAATGGATTTGAAATGAAATGAACAAGATGTGCTTTAACTGCAGACTTTCAGCTCTAATTTCAGGGTATTTACATCCAAATCAGGTGAACGGTGTAGGAATTACAGCAGTTTGTATATGTGCCTCCCACTTTTTAAGGGACCAAAAGTAATGGGACAGATTAACAATCATAAATCAAACTTTAACTCTTTAATACTTGGTTGCAAATCCTTTGCAGTGAATTACAGCCTGAAGTGTGGAATGCATAAACATCATCAGACGCTGGGTTTCATCCCTGGTGATGCTCTGCCAGGCCTCTACTGCAACTGTCTTCAGTTCCTGCTTGTTCTTGGGGCATTTTCCCTTCAGTTTTGTCTTCAGCAAGTGAAATGCACACTCAATCGGATTCAGGTCAGGTGAATGACTTGGACATTGAATAACATTCCACTTCTTTCCCTTAAAAAACTCTTTGGTTGCTTTCGCAGTATGCTTCGGGTCATTGTCCATCTGCACTGTGAAGCGCCGTCCAATGAGTTCTGAAGCATTTGGCTGAATATGAGCCGATAATATTGCCCCAAACACTTCACAATTCATCCTGCTGCTTTTGTCAGCAGTCACATCATCAATAAATACAAGAGAACCAGTTCCATTGGCAGCCATACATGCCCACGCCATGACACTACCACCACCATGCTTCACTGATGAGGTGCTATGCTTTGGATCATGAGCAGTTCCTTTCCTTCTCCATACTCTTCTCTTCCCATCACTCTGGTACAAGTTGATCTTGGTCTCATCTGTCCATAGGATGTTGTTCCAGAACTGTGAAGGCTTTTTTAGATGTTGTTTGGCAAACTCTAATCTGGCCTTCCTATTTTTGAGGCTCACCAATGGTTTACATCTTGTGGTGAACCCTCTGTATTCCCTCTGGTGAAGTCTTCTCTTGATTGTTGACTTTGACACACATATACCTACCTCCTGGAGAGTGTTCTTGATCTGGCCAACTGTTGTGAAGGGTGTTTTCTTCACCATTGAAAGAATTCTGCGGTCATCCACCACAGTTGTTTTCCGTGGTCTTCCGGGTCTTTTGGTGTTGCTGAGCTCACCAGTGCGTTCTTTCCTTTTAAGTATGTTCCAAACAGTTGATTTGGCCACACCTAATGTTTTTGCTATCTCTCTGATGGGTTTGTTTTGTTTTTTAAGCCTAATGATGGCTTGCTTCACTGAGAGTGACAGCTCTTTGGATCTCATATTGAGAGTTGACAGCAACAGATTCCAAATGCAAATAGCACACTTGAAATGAACTCTGGACCTTTTATCTACTCCTTATAAATGGGATAATGAGGGAATAACACACACCTGGCCATGGAACAGCTGAGCAGCCAATTGTCCCATTACTTTTGGTCCTTTAAAAAGTGGGAGGCACATAATACAAAGTGTTGTAATTCCTACACCGTTCACCTGATTTGGATGTAAATACCCTCAAATTAGAGCTGAAAGTCTGCAATTAAAGCACATCTTGCTCATTTTATTTCAAATCCATTGTGGTGGTGTATAGAGCCAAAAAGATTAGAATTGTGTCGATGTCCCAATATTTATGGACCTGGCTGTATATGTGATTTCGCTCTTCCACATACAGGGTGACCCTCCTGTGCAGAATCACCTATATATATGTGATTCTGCTCTTCCACCTACAGGGCGACCCTCCTGTGCAGAATCATGTATATATATGTGATTCCGCCCTTCCACCTACAGGGCGACCCTCCTGTGAAGAATCACCAATATATATGTGATTCCGCTCTTCCACCTACAGGGTGACCCTCCTGTGAAGAATCACCTATATATATATGTGATTCCGCTCTTCCACCTACAGGGCGACCATCCTATGCAGAATAATGTATATATGTGATTCCGCTCTTCCACCTACCGGGCGACCCTCCTGTGAAGAATCACGTATATATATATATATATATATATATATATATATATATGTTATTTCCGCTCTTCCACCTACAGGGCGACCGTCCTATGCAGAATAATGTATATATATGTGAATCCGCTCTTCCACCTACCGGGCGACCCTCCTGTGAAGAATCACGTATATATATATGTGATTTCGCTCTCCCACCTACAGGGTGAACCTCCTGTGCAGAATCACGTATATATATGTGATTCCGCTCTTCCACCTACCGGGTGAACCTCCTGTGCAGAATCACGTATATATATGTGATTCCGCTCTTCCACCTACCGGGCGACCCTCCTGTGAAGAATCACGTATATATATGTGATTTCGCTCTCCCACCTACAGGGTGAACCTCCTGTGCAGAATCACGTATATATATGTGATTTCGCTCTCCCACCTACAGGGCGAACCTCCTGTGCAGAATCACTAATATATATGTGATTTCGCACTTCAACCAACAGGGGGGCGTGCCGCTTCGGCTGTGATTATTCACAGGCAATCTAGGGTACTGGATGTCCTCCGTCACCCAGCGATCTTTGTGACACAAATGGAGCTTTGTAAACAAGGCAGAGCTTGGTTCTTGACATGTGAAAGGGATGGATTTTGTGTCCCTACACATCAACTCCCTGAGTAAAAGCGCCTCCCATAGTACACACAAACACTACCTAGGCACACAGTTACCCCTTTGATCGCGACAGATGTTTAACCACCTTCCAGTGTCATTAGTACAGTGACAGTGCATATTTTTAGCACTGATCACTGTATTAGTGTCAATGGTTCCCACAAAGTGTCAGTTAGTGTCCGATAGCCCACTACAATATTGTAGTCCCGCTATAAGTCGCTGATCGCTGCCATTACTGGATTAAAGGGAAAAAAAAAATTCCATAAATCTATCCCATAGTTTGTAGACGTGAAACCAATCAATATACGCTTATTGGGATTTTTTTCTACCAAAAATATGTAGCAGAATTTATATCGGCCTAAACTGAGGAAGAAAATAGATTTTTTACATTTTCTATTGGATGTTTTATAGTAGAAAGTAAAACATTTAGTTTTCTTTCCAAATTGTCGCTCTTTGTTTATAGCGCAAAAAATAAAAACCGCAGAGTTGATCAAATACCACCAAAAGAAAGCTCTATTTGTGAGGAAAAAAGGACATCAATTTTATTTGGGTGCAACGTCGCACGACCGCGCAATTGTCAGTTTAAGTGATGCAGGGCCGAATCTCAAAAAATGGCCTGGTCATGAAGGGGGGGGGGTAAATCGTTTCATCAGTTTAGTCACTTTTTTTCAAAGAAAAATACGGATGAAGTTTACATCAGTTTTTCATCGGTTTTTTTACATCTGCCAGCTAGAGCCCTCAACTACTTGAGTCCTGTAGTCATTTTTTCATGCAAAAACGGACCGCTCATCCGTTTACATCAGTTTTTCGCCCGATCCGTTTTTTTAACGGATGAAAAATGGGGCTTTTATCCGTTAAAAGAAACGGATGAAAACGGATGGAATTAGATGAGCATCCGTTGGCATCCGTTTTTCCATAGGAATGCATTGATGTCCGTTTTTCATCCGTCAACGGATGGATGAAAAACGGACGACCGGTCCTTATGTGTGAAGGGACCTAAAGCTCACCTTCCTGCCACTGCACAGTATGTGTTACCGGGGCGACGGGGGGGTAGAAATAAAAGCTGACTGCTTGTCATACACAACAGCTCTACATTCACCCCCATAACTGCGTGCTACATCCTAGGGACTGTGTACTGTGGACCGTATACTGTGGACTGTATACTAGGGACCGTGTACTGGGGAGTGTACACTAGCGACCGTGTACTGGGAACCGTGTACTGGGGACTGTGTACTGGGGACTGTGTACTGGGGACTGTGTACTGGGGACTGTGTACTGGGGACTGTGTACTGGGGACTGTGTAGTGGGGACTGTGTACTGGGGACTGTGTACTAGAGACTGTGTACCGGGGACTGTGTACGGGGGACTGTGTACTAGAGACTGTGTACCGGGGACTGTGTACCGGAGACTGTGTACGGGGGACTGTGTACTAGGGACTGTGTACGGGGGACTGTGTACGGTGGACTGTGTACTGGGGACTGTGTACTGGGGACTGTGTACTGGGGACTGTATACTAAGGACCGTATACTGGGACCGTGTACTGGGGACTGTACACTAGCGACCGTGTACTGGGAACCGTGTATTGGGGACTGTGTACTAGGGACTGTGTAGTGGGGACTGTATACTGGGGACTGTATACTGGGGACTGTGCACTGGGGACTGTATACTGGGGACTGTATACCGGGGACTGTGCACTGGGAACTGTGTAATAGGAACTGTGTACTAGGAACTGTGTACCGGGGACTGTGTACCGGGGACTGTATACTAGGGACTGTGCACTGGGGACTGTGCACTGGGGACTGTGCTCTGGGGACTGTGTACTGGGGACTGTGTACTGGGGACTGAGTACTAGGGACTGTGACCAGGGACTGTGTACCGGGGACTGTGTACCGGGGACTGTGTACGGGGGACTGTGTACTAGAGACTGTGTACGGGGGACTGTGTATGGGGGACTGTGTACCGGGGACTGTATACTAGGGACTGTGTACGGGGGACTGTGTACCGGGGACTGTGTACGGGGGACTGTGTACCAGAGACTGTGTACCGGGGACTGTGTACCGGGGACTGTGTATCGGGGACTGTATACTAGAGACTGTGTACCGGGGACTGTGTACCGGGGACTGTGTACGGGGGACTGTGTACGGGGGACTGTGTACCGGGGACTGTGTACCGGGGACTGTATACTAGAGACTGTGTACGGGGGACTGTGTACGGGGGACTGTGTACTAGGGACTGTGTAATAGGGACTGTGTACGGGGGACTGTGTACCGGAGACTGTGTACCGGGGACTGTGTACGGGGGACTGTGTACGGGGGACTGTGTACCGGAGACTGTGTACGGGGGACTGTGTACGGGGGACTGTGTACGGGGGACTGTGTACCGGAGACTGTGTACGGGGGACTGTGTACGGGGGACTGTGTACCGGAGACTGTGTACGGGGGACTGTGTACGGGGGACTGTGTACCGGAGACTGTTTACGGGGGACTGTGCTCTGGGGACTGTGTATTATATTGTATGCACTAGGGAGCAGAGACCAGGGACTATATATCATGGACTGGGACTTGTAGTCCCCCTATACCTCATTGCACGGAGGATTATTTCTGGAGATGGTTTAGGGTCCCTTTGGAGCTCCTCCCACAGCCCAACCCCCGAGGGGCACCCCATGAAAGGTACATGTCGGTCACAGCCCCGCCCCCGAGGGGCATCTAATGAAAGATACATGCCAGTCACAGTCCTGCCTCCGGGGAGATTGCTCTTCACCGACATTCGCTCCCCTTGTCACCCAGTGTAAGGGCCACATTCCAGAACCCCCTGGGGCCCTTTACCAGGAGTGAGATAACCTGTACAGACCAGTCACAAACTAGACACCCCTCCCCCTCTCCATGACATCATTTACCCGCAAAAATAAATTAAAACACATACTGGACAATTGGGAGTTCGGTGTCACCGTGCATCACTCGTTATAAATCCATCCATACGTGTCACCGGAAGTGAGCGTGAGGGGAGAAGGCAAATTTCCGGCCTACTTCCGGCGCGCAGCGCTTTCCTGTCAGGCCGGTGGGCGGGGCCAGCTCTGTCCCTGTGAACAGCGAGCGGCCTGTAGTTTCTGAAGATGAACGCCAGGGGGCGCGCTGATCTTTCCCGCCTCACTCCGCCCAGGGAGAAGCTGGGGCCTGGTTGCTATGGTGATGAAGGCCGCAACCGGATGTTTATATTTAGAGCCCTCACACACTTCCGGTGATTTATTATGGAGGATGTAGAGTGGCACTCCTCACCTGATGCCCAATATACTATAAGTTCCATATCACCAATCCCCCCTGTGACTAATCACCCCAGAATGACCTTTATTTCATCACTGCCAGGGTCACAGCTGTCATTGCTGGCTACAATAGCAGAGGATGCAGCTAATCAAGTACAATCTGTGCTTCATTAGCTGCACTGGAGGTGCAGGAGAGACATTGAAAGGTCCAACAGACTCCTTATATCTCCTTAACCAATTGACCTCTGGAAGATTTACCCCCCTTCCTGACCAGGCCATTTTTTGCGATACGACACTGCGTTAATTTAAATGACAATTGCGCGGTCGTGCGACGTTGCACCCAAATAAAGTTGATGTCATTTTTTCCCTACAAATAGAGCTTTCTTTTGGTGGAATTTGATCATCTCTGCAGGTTTTATTTCTTGCGCTACAAACAAATACCAACAATATTTTTTTTACTTTCCGCTGTAAAACGCCTGCAATAAAAAATGTAAAAAATCTAATTTCTTCATCAGTTTAGAGCAGTGGCCTCCAAATTGCAGCCTTGGGGCCCTTTTGCGTGCTTTTATCCGGCCCTTGGGGCATTATTTTTTCCACTGATTCCAACATTGGGGCTTCATTCCCCCCAACTGACCAATGAAGGGGCACAATTTGGCCCAATGACACCAACAATGGGGCGCAATTCTTCCCACTGACGTCAGGACCCTTTCTACTCCCACTGGCCGCAGCCCCCTCTAAAATCCAAAGGACAGTAAACTGACCCCTTGTTTTAGAAAGTTTGGAGATTTCAGCCAAAATGTATTCTGCTTTATATATTTGGTAAAAAAAAAAAAAAAACCCAAAAAATTATAATGATTGATTTACAGGAACGTTATTGCCTCTACAAACCACGGGATAGATTTATGGATCTTTTATTTATTTTTTTATATTAGCAATGGTGGCGATCAGCGACTTATATTGGGACTGCGATATTGCGGCCGACAATCTGACACTTTTTTGGGCACCAGTGACACCAATGCAGTGATCAGTGCTAAAAATATGCACTGTCACTGTACTAATGACACTGTGCTTGGAAGGGGTTAACCACTTCAGCCCCAGAAGGATTTTCCACTGTAGGACCAGAACACTTTTTGCGATTCGCCACTGCGTCGCTTTAACTGACAATTGCGCGGTCCTGCAACGTTGTACCAAAACAAAATTGACGTTCTTTTCTCCCCACAAATAGAGCTTTCTTTTGGTGGTATTCGATCCCCTCTGCATCATTTCTGATCGCCGCTATTAACAAAAAAAAGAGCGACAATTTAAAAAAAAAAAACATTTCTTACTTTTTGCTATAATAAATGTCCAAAAAAATATAAAAAAACAAATTTATTCATCATTTTTGCCCGATTTTTATTCTTCCTCATATTTGTGGTAAAAAAAAAAGTCGCAATCGGCGTTTATTGATTGGTTTGCGCAAAAGTTGCCGCATTTAGAAACCATGAGAATTCATTTCTGGGGTTTGTACAATTTTTCTTTTTTTACTAGTAATGGCGGCGATGTGCGATTTTTATCCGGACTGCAATATTGCGGCGGACATGTCAGACATTTTTGACACTTTTTTGGGACCAATGACATTTATACAGCGATCAGAAATGTAAATATCCACTGATCACTGTATAAATGTCATTGGCAGGGAAGATGTTAACCGGCAGGGGGCAATCTAGGGGTTAACTAACTGTGAGGGGGCTGGGCTGCCAGGGGCACCAGAGATCTAACTGATGCCAGTGACAGGGATCAGTAGATCTCTTACATGCCGCCTGTCAGAACGGGGAACCGCCGTGTTTACATCAGCGGTTTCCCGCTTTTCTTCACTAACAGACGATCGCGGGTCGCCAGCGGACATCGAGTCCGCCCGACTCTCGGCCCCGCTTAGGGAACGTGCAACCCCCTGGCTGTTCCTGCGCGGATCGCCATTTATAAAAGGCGATTTGCGATATCGTGCCACTCTGCAGCAGTAAATGTATGCAAGCTTGTTTACATCGGCAGATTTCCGTTTTGTGTGTTTTACCAACAGATCAGCGGGCGCCGGCGGGCATCCAGTGCCCGACACCCGCAGATCGGCTTCTGATACGATTAACCACTTAAGGAGCGCCCCAGGTACATATACAGCGGCCCTTAAGCACAAAATCACGTACCTGTAGGCGATCCCCTTCAGCTCTGGGGTGCGCGCCCAGGGGCCCCGCTCCCACTATGATTGGACACAGCGGAAGCCAATTAGCGGGTGCACGGGAACCTAGGGATCGTCCATAACAAGGCAGACCGCTGTTCCTGCCAGAGTGGAAAATGGAGATCTTGTGTTTCTGCTAAGCAGAAACACGGATCTCTGTTTTCCTTTAGTCAAAGCACCTCCCCCTCCACAGTTAGAAAAAACTCCCTAGGAACAGATTTAACCCTTTAATCGCCCCCTGATGTGGGTTAACATCAGGAAGCGATTAAATGGTTAAATCTGTTCCTAGGGAGTTTTTTTTCTAACTGTGGAGGGGGGAGGTGCTTTGACCAGTGTCATTAGTACAGTGACAGTGCATATTTTTTTTAGCACTGTTCACTGTATTGGTGTCACTGGTCCCCAAAAAGTGTCTGATTTGTCAGCCGCAATGTCGCAGTCCCATTATAAGTCGCTGATCGCCACCATTACTAGTAAAAAAAATAAATAAATAAAAAGTCCATAAACATATCTCATAGTTTGTAGACGCGATAACTTTTGCTCAAACCGATCAATATACGCCTATTGGGATTTTTTTTTTTTTTTTTAGCATTATACATATTCAAATAAATTGATAAAGAAATTTTTTTATTGGATGTTTTATAGCAGAAAGTAAAAAAATATTGGGGTTTTTTTTCAAGATTGGCGCTCCTTTTTTTAGCTCAAAAAATAAAAACCGCAGAAGTGATACAATACCGCCAAAAGAAAGCTCTATTTGTGTGTGTGTTTGGGGGGGGGGCGGGGACATCAATTTTATTTTAATAAAATACCCCATGGTTTGTAGACGCGATAACTTTTGCGGAAACCGATCAATATACGCTTATTGGGATTTTTTTTTTTAGCATTATACATATTGAAATAAATTGATAAAGAAATTAGATTTTTTTTACATTTTTTTATTGGATGTTTTATAGCAGAAAGTAAAAAAAAATATTGTTTTTTTTTTTTTTTTCAAGATTGTCGCTCTTTTTTTGTTTATAGCGCAAAAAATAAAAAACGCAGAGGTGATCAAATTCCACCAAAAGAAAGCTCTATTTGTAGGGGAGGGGGGAGGACATCAATTTTATTTGGGTTCAGCGTCACACAACCGCGCAATCGTCAGTTAAAGTAACGCAGTGCCGTATCGCAAAAAATGGCCTGGTCATGAAGGGGGGGGTAAAACCTTCCGGGGCTGAAGTGGTTAATCGCAGCAGAAGCGGCCCGCATGTGCCCCCTGAAGGCAGGAGTACAGAATCACGTGTATATATACCCGATTCTGCACAGGAGAGCCACCCTGTATCCGTAAATCTGCTGTAGGGCGGTCCAGAGGCGGTTAAAGAGAACCTGTCACAAAAAAATGTAGAAATAAAAAAATTTGTGAAAAAAATGTTGAAAAATTAAAGTTACACCCAAGCACTTAGATCCCCCCCTCCCCCACCCGACATTTGAGCCAACATACTCGCATTTATAAATGGCATCGGGGCGCCTATGCATGAAAATGTAGATCGCACTACATGTTACATATCGCCATGCACGCCGGAGTGAGATCAATAATTATAGGCCCCCAAATTCTTTTTAGTGTATTTTTTGCATTTCATAAACCATTGCGCTAATATCACGTAAAACAAAAAAAAATTGGAACGACCCCCATTTTATTCCCCAGTGTCTGCTTTCGGGAAAATATATCATGTTCTGCTAGTTTTGCATAATCTTCAGGCATAAAATGATTTTTTTTACAGTGAAGGGGGGAAAAAGTATTTGCTCCCCTGCTGAATTTGTACGTAATTTAATGTATATGTAAAATTTTAATGGTCGGTTTATTTTAGCGGTGAGAGACGGAATAACAACAAAAATATCCAGAAAAACGCATTTCAAAAAAGTTATAAATTGATTTGCATTTTAATGAGTGAAATAATTATTTGACCCCTTCGCAAAACATGACTTAGTAGTTGGTAGCAAAACCCTTGTTGGCAATCACAGAGGTCAGACGTTTCTTGTAGTTGGCCACCAGATTTTGTCCCACTCCTCTCCAAGTCATTAAGGTTTTGAGGCTGACATTTGGTAACTCGAACCTTCATCTCCCTCCACATATTTTCTATGGGATTAAGGTCTGGAGACCGGCTAGGCCACTCTGGACCTTAATGTGCTTCTTCTTGAGCCACTCCTTTGTTGCCTTGGCTGTGTGTTTTGGGTCCTTGTCATGCTGGAAGACCCATCCACGACCCATTTTCAATGTCCTGGCTGAGGGAAGGAGGTTCTCACCCAAGATTTGATGGTACATGGCCCCGTCCATCGTTTCTTTGATGTGGTGAGGTTGTCCTGCCCCCTCAGCAGAAACCCCCCCAAAGTATAATGTTTCCACCTCCATGTATGACGTGGGGATGGCGTTCTTGGGGTCATAGGCAGCATTCCTCCTCCTCCAAACACGGTGAGTTGAGTTGATGCCAAAAGAGCTCGATTTTGGTCTCCTCTGACCACAGCACTTTCACCCAGCTCTCCTCTGAATCATTCAGATGTTCATTTAAAAACTTCAGAAAGACCTTGCGGGTGCTGCAGGATTTCAGTCCTTCATGGTGCAGTGTTACCAATTGTTTTCTTGGTGTCTATGGTCCCAGCTGCCTTGAGCTCATTGACAAGATTCTCCCGTGTAGTTCTGGGCTGATTCCTCACCGTTCTCCTGATCATTGAAACTCCATGAAGTGAGACCTTGCATAGAGTCCCAGACCGAGGGAGATGACAGTTATTTTGTGTTTCTTCCATTTGCGAATAATCGCACCAACTGTTGTCACCCCCTCACCAAGCTGCTTGGCGATGGTCTTGTAGGTCATTCCAGCCTTGTGTAGGTCTGGAATCTTCTCCCTGACATCCTTGGACAGCTCTTTGGTCTTGGCCATGGTGGAGAGATTGGAATCTGATTGATTGCTTCTGTGGACAGGAGTCTTTTATACAGGTAACAAGCTGAGATTAGGAGCACTCCCTTTAGGGGCCTTTCACACAAGCGGAGTTGGTTTTGACGGGCTCCGCTGCTCATGCGTTTTTTTTTCTGGATATTTTTGTTGTTATTCTGTCTCTCACTGGTAAAATAAACCGACCATTAAAATTACAGACTAATCATTTCTTTGTCAGCGGGTAAACCTAGAAAATCAGCGGGGGATCAGGCTGGGTTCACACTGCTCCGATCTCAGAGATCGCATATGATTTCGCACCGTACTGCAGTGTGAGTCACATGCGATCTCTGTGCGATGCAAAATCAGCCATGGCTGAATTCGCATCGCAATCGGAGCAAACTCGCACAGGACCCTTTTTTATCCGCAGGGTCAGAATCGGATCGCATGGTGGTTCACACCATGCGATCCGATTCCTGTGCGAGTTTGCAGTTCGCACTGCGATATGCGTACTGATTTGGGGGTGTCATTAACATTGCATTGACACTCCCCAGAGTTCGCATATGGCAGTGTGAACTGCCATCCAGAGACATGCGATGCGGAAACCCGCAGTGAATTTGCAGGGTTCCCGCATCGCTGCAGTGCGAACCCAGGCTCATAGCTATTTTTCCATTTTTTGCACACGTTGAGCCTCGGTTCACACTGCAGCGATGCGGGAACCCCCAAATCAGTACGCATATCGCACTGCGAAAAAAAAAGGGTCCTATGCGAGTTTGCTCCGATTGCGATGCGAATTCAGCCATACAATCTCTATGGCTGATTTTGCATCGCACAGAGATCGCATATGGTTCACACTGCAGTGTGGTGCGAAATCATATGTGATCTCTGAGATCGGAGCAGTGTGAACCCAGCCTGATGAAAAGTCACCGCATCCCACCAACACATGTAACATGCATTGTGTGACGGGCGTGGCGATGCGCTATTGTGAATGGGCCTGAAATCTTATTTTTGGAAGGTTACAATGTTGCGGTATATTGTGTCAGGAAATGTCTTTAGACAGACTTGTATAGGTCTACACTGAACACCACGCCATGTCTGTTTTCTGCATTCTCTCTCCTACTGCAAAAAAAAAAGTCATTAGATGGCAAATGAATCCACTCAGGGGGAATGTCAGGGCACTTTTTTATTTTTTTTTTTTATTTGCATGCACAGAACTAATCCCTTTAACTACAGTGCTTCGGAAATGAGCCATGCCCATGCCCTCCCTATGAAATGTGATGTATTGAGCTCAACCATGCTGGGAGTAGCGCATTCACCAAGCCGGCTACAGATGGCATCTTGATTGTTGCAAATGTTTGGTAGAACAACATAACAATTCAGCAATGAATGGCTGCCAAGGACCGTCCTCGGGGAACATGTCTAAGAAAGCTGTGCAGTTTTTTTTTCTGGGCATGCTGATGAACTGTTCACCCGTGTTACACTCACTGAGGAAAATTGGAGGATAAATACAGATCGTGGGCATTTTTTTTTTCAATGTCACAATAATAGAGAATATTGTCAGATTTGTCCATTGTGTTGATAAAAAAAAAGGTTGAATAACAAAATGAATGATAATCCTAAATATGTACTGTGTGTATATATATATATATATTCATTTATTTTTTTAAATCTAATTTATATACTATATATATATATATATATATATAAATTATTTATATATATATATGCATTTTATATATATATATATATATATATATATATATATATATATATACTGTATATATTTTTTTTATTGTACTTTGTCTTTGAATTGTTATTCTTCATTATAAATATTCACACATATATATCTGTATTTTCTGGGCATGTTAATCTACTGTTCACCCGTGTTACACTCACTGAGGAAAATTGTAGGGTGAATACAGATTGTGGGCATTTTTTTTCAATGTCACAATAATAGAGAATATTGTCAGATTTGTCCATTGTGTAAAAAAAAAAAGGTTGAATAACAAAATTAATGATAATCCTGAATATGTACTGTGTCTATATATATATTTATTTTTTTTAATCTAATTTATATATATATATATATACTGTATATATTTTTTTATTGTACAATAATAGAGAATATTGTCAGATTTGTCCATTGTGTAAAAAAAAAATGTTTGAATAATAAAATGAATGATAATCCTAAATATGTACTGTGTGTGTGTGTATATATATATATATATATATATATATATAAATCTAATTTATATACTGTGTGTGTGTATACAGTATATATATATATATATATATACAGGGAGTGCAGAATTATTAGGCAAGTTGTATTTTTGAGGAATGATTTTATTATTGAACAACAACCATGTTCTCAATGATTCCAAAAACTCATTAATATCAAAGTACTCAAAAACCTTAGTAACTCTTGTACCAACAACAAGTTATTATTTTAGTAAGGAGTTTTTATGTTGAACGGATTATTAAGACGTGAGGGACATATATATATATATATATATATGACATATGTGTGTGTGTCATATATTTAATCTAAATATATATATATATATATATATATATATATGTGTGTGTGTGTCATGTATAAATCCTAATAGTAAGTAAAATAATAAGTTTGTAAAAAAAAAATGTGTTACCTGTTTAGACTGTTATAAGAGATAATAACATGTTATTTTTTTATATATGTCATATATATATATATATATTTAAT
>BLSH010398221.1:643661-675118 GCA_018402905.1 Glandirana rugosa | reverse complement strand
TTTTCAGCCTTTCTTACCTTGGCCATGTCTCTGAGTATTGCACACCTTGTGCTTTTGGGCACTCCAGTGATGTTGCAGCTCTGAAATATGGCAAAACTGGTGGCAAGTGGCATCTTGGCAGCTGTACGCTTGACTTTTCTCAGTTCACGGGCAGTTATTTTGCGCCTTGGTTTTTCCACACGCTTCTTGCGACCCTGTTGGCTATTTTGAATGAAACGCTTGATTGTTCGATGATCACGCTTCAGAAGCTTGGCAATTTTAAGAGTGCTGCATCCCTCTGCAAGATATCTCACTATTTTTGACTTTTCGGAGCCTGTCAAGTCCTTCTTTTGACCCATTTTGCCAAAGGAAAGGAAGTTGCCTAATAATTATGCACACCTGATATAGGGTGTTGATGTCATTAAACCACACCCCTTCTCATTACTGAGATGCACATCACCTAATATGCTTAATTGGTAGTAGGCTTTCGAGCCTATACAGCTTGGAGTAAGACAACATGCATAAAGAGGATGATGTGGTCAAAATACTCATTTGCCTAATAATTCTGCACACAGTGTATACTGTATATTTTTTTTATTGTATTTTGCATTTGGATTGTTATTCTTCATTCTAAATGTTCACACATATATATCTGTATTTTCATGTTAATCAATTGTTCACCCGTGTTATACTCACTGAAGGAAATTGTAGGATAAATACAGATCGTGGGCATTTTTTTTTCAATGTGACAATAATAGAGAATATTGTCAGATTTCTCCATCGTGTTAAAAAAAATAAAGTTTGAATCATAAAATTAAATATAATCCTAAATATATGTATGAGTATATATATTTTTAATCTAATTTCTATACTGTGTGTGTGTGTATATATATTTATATTTATATATATCATTTATTTGAGTGTATATGTTTTTTTTTTTTTTAATTCTGTGTCACTGGGGCAAAAATACAAATGTTTTTGGAGTCCCGAAGCCTTTCCTCCACACCCATTGAATCCCAAAGAGTTCTTTTGCTGTTTTTATTTTGAGGTCTCAATTCTGCACATTATATTCTATAGTTTCTTTAGGCTACACTAACGTATTCAGACTAATCATTACATATATATTTAGGGAAAAAAAATTGCAACAAGCATTCGTTCTGTGTGAATGAGGCAAAAAAAAAAAAGAATGTTATTAGGCTAAATTCTGGGCCGGTTGAATATTTTTCATTGATTTAAACAGAAAATATTGCACTTGGCTTCTAGATATCATAGGTATTTTCGGCAATGTTTAGCTCCATCTAGTGGCCAAATGAAATATTTTATATTCTAAATTCAATGATTTACATCCAGACAGCACAAAATAGAGCCTATTTACAATTGTTTTTTTTTTTTTCTTTTTTCTTTTTTGCCCCATACCTACGCAGAATTATTTGGAGCCATGTTCTCCCTTGGGAGTGGCTGGTAGTTGTGGTTCACCTGCCCTCAATCACACTATGTCCACACATCCGGAGTCACAGAACAGGTCAGTACTTTGTTCTGTTATTTTATTTGAGGGGATAAAACTTGAATGGGGAGAGGGGATAACTGTGGGATGCCCAAAGAATTAGATCACGGGACCTTCTATATACATCTGTCGGGCCACCATGACACTTCTTCCTCCACCCCAACTAGCACATGATGATGCCTGCATTTTTGCCAGCAGGACCTCCGAACCACCCGTTACAGGCAAGGGCCACGGGCTCCCGATTGTGAAGCCACGGGCCCTCCATTGTGTAGCTAAGTACATTGGTGCTAGTGGGGTATTGATGGACTACAACTCCCAGCCCATCCTCTTCCAGGCCGCTCCAGCCTGCTTTTCTATCCAGTGACACTCCTATACCTGACTGGATCCTCTGACCTCCACAGACTGTCCACTATCCTCCCCCAGCCTGGCCCATCCTTCTCATCCATCTCCCGGGGTCTGTCACTCACGACACTCCTTTAAAAAGTCTCTGAGAATGTAGAACTCTGGTGCTCTCCTGCTTCCTTGTGCTATTCCAGGAATCGTCTCCACTCCTGGCTGCACCCAAGCCTCCAGGCCCCAAGGTCACCCCCCATGCTGGGGGCTCCCTCCCGTGTGTGGCCTGCTCCACAGCCTCTGCTACATTCTCTACTCTTCCACCCGAACTCTCATCCCACCTGCTGGCAGATTACTGTATTTAAGGAGGCCTACCCCTGCCATTCCAGACTGTGTACTTGTCATACATCAAGTGACACCTCCTTATCCATCCCCTTTTCCAGAGCTTTCCTAGCTCAAAAATGGAGGAGTATTCAAGGGGTGTTCCTTCCTGCAATCTCCAGCCCTCCCTGTGCCACTCCCCAGCCCAGATCAAAACAACCAGGCCTGACTAGATTTTACCTCTCCTATCAAAAAACAACAAAAATAGAGCACCTATTACTATTATTATTATTACACATATTATTATTATTATTATTATTATTATACAGGATTGAACAGCTCTTTACATGAGGGGAAGCAGTACAGTTACAATGCAAATAAATACAAGAGTAATCAGTGGGCCCTGCTCCCAGAATAAATGCACACACATATATGGGGGGGTTTGAATATTATTATTATTATTATACAGGGGTTATATAGCACCAACAGTTTACGCAGCGCTTTACAATATAAAAGGAAGTCAATACAGTTACAATATAATGAAATACAAGAGGGTTAAGAGGGCCCTGCTCAGAAGAGCTTACAATCTAATAGGGTGGGGCTCAGTGTTGATCTTGGAAAGATTGAGTTTGAGGAATTGGAGCAGTAGCAGTTGGTGTTTTTTTTTTTTGGGGGGGGCGCAAACAATGCACCCACAGACCCCCACCCCCCCCTCGTCAGTCGGTCACCAGCCCCACATTTACCACATCTAGGTTGCGGATGGCGGCTTCCCCTGCGTCGCCTCCCTCCTCTGCACCGCGGGGGGGGGGGCTTCTGTTGTGCGTCTCCTCCCTCTTCCCCCTAAGCAGCCAATAGGATTGCTTCTCCTCTCGGCCATTCGGGTGACCCGCTTCCTGATTGGCCGGGAGGAGGATCAACGTTGCAATAGCGAATATTAATTCACTATTGTCACACAACTGGGTGGGCTCAGGGCACAGTGCTCTTCACCCTGAGTCCACCCTTTTTTTAAGCCAATTAGAGCCTCAGGCTCTAATCACGTGCTTCAAAAAAAAAAAAACCCATTGGAGTCCATCAGTCCGGCGCCCCGCATGTAGATCTGGGGCCGGACTCATGGATAGGGGGTAGCGCCCCTGCGCCCCGTAAGGTTAGGGCCGCCACTGAATTGGTGTGACATCCATACTGATATGTCAGTTAGTAAATTAGTGATGAGTAAGGAGACTGGAAGGGTGAGGAGTGGAGACATAGAATGAGGTGTCGGCATTGGAAGCCTTGGGGGGCCGTCAGTTGTCCTGGGGGGGAGGTGTAGATAATGAATAGGAAGGGTTCCAAGGACAGAGCTGAGCGTCACTGTATCCTGTATTTATTATAGAAAACTCCCCCTTTGATGCCCAGAATTTGATCATGTTTGTATCTATACAGCGCCTTGAAAAAGTATTCATACCCCTTGAAATCCCCCACATGTTGTCATGTTACAACCAAAAACGTAAATGTATTTTATTGGGATTTTATGTGATAGACCGACACAAAGTGGCTCATAATTGTGAAGTGGAAGGAAAATTATAAATTATACAAATAAATCTGTGAAAAGTGTGGGGGGGGGGCATTTGTATTCAGCCCCCATTACTCTGATACCCCTAACTAAAATCTAGAGGAACCAATTGCCTTTAGAAGTCACCTAATTAGTAAATAGAGTCCACCTGTGTGTAATTTAATCTCAGTGTAAATACAGCTGTTCTGTGAAGCCCTCAGAGCAGGGGTAGGGAACCTGCGGCTCTCTAGCTGTTGTAGAACTACACTTCCCATGAGGCATTGCAAGGCTGATGGATACAATTACTCCCAGGAGCATGATGGGAAATGTAGTTCTACAACAGCTGGAGAGCCGCAGGTTCCCTACCCCTGCCTCAGAGGTTTGTTGGAGAACCTTAGTGAACAAACAGCAACATGAAGGCCAAGGAGCACACCAGACAGGTCAGGGATAAAGTCGTTGAGAAGGATAAAGCAGGGTTTGGTTATAAAAAAAATATCCCAAGCTTTGAACATCTCACGGAGCTCTGTTCAATCCATCATTAGAAAATGGAAAGAGTCTATCACATAAAATCCCAATAAAATACATTTACGTTTTTGGTTGTAACATGACAACATGTGGGGAATGTCAAGGGGTATGAATACTTTTTCAAGGCGCTGTATGTGTATTTTATATACGTTATGCTACGCTTGCATAGAAACTTGATAACATTTTGTGTTTCTTGTATATTGCGGTGTCACTTGGCGATTGTCCCAGAACACTTAGATCCGCGTCACATGAGCGATTCCGCCAGAGGCGACACGTTGCCAATGGCACAGTCCTCCAGGCAAGGAAACCACGTCCCCTTATGGAATTGTCCCCTCACCGGATCCCTATGGAATCTCAGTCCCTGAACAAGGGAGCGGAGAGCCAGCGACATCCCGCCAGTCTGGCTCCCCGGAGAGAAATTCTATAGAATAAGATACGGTGGACGGTGAGCAATCTCACATTATCAGTGACTACCAAACACGTGCAGAGCGAAAAAAAATGAACTTAGTTGTTTCAATCTGTTTAAATGAATTCATTTAATTTAATCAATTTTTGTTTTGTTTATTCGAATTCGAATCAGTTCAAATTTTCTAAATTTGGTCGAATTTAACTCAATTCGACCAAATTCAGAAAATTCTAATTGAATTCCATTCAAAATCGAATTTATTTTATTTGAAATTTTTGAAGCTTGTTATATTCTTTCGATTCCATACTATTCAATTCTTTTTTTTCAACGTCTTTTCCATTCTATTCTTTATTTTCGATTGTATTCTTTTCTATTATATTCTATTCTTTTCTATTCTATTGAAATTCAAATGTATTCTATTCGAAATTAGGAAAATGGTTATATTTTTATATTCTCTCTATTCTATTGTGTTTTTCCTATTCTTTTCGATTCTAATTCTTTTCTATTCTAGTTCATTCTTTTATTTTCTATTTTATTCTACTCTATTCTTTTCTATTCCATTCAAATTTATTCTATTCGAAATTAGAAAAATGGTTATATTATTATATTATTTCTATTCTATTCTATTGGTTTTTCCTAGTCTTTTCTATTCTATTATTTTCTATTCTAGTTCATTCTTTGATTTTCTATTTTATTCTAATCTATTCTTTTCTATTCCATTCAAATTTATTCTATTCAAATTTTGGGAAATGGTTATAGTCTATTCTTTTTTTCAATTCTATTCTATTCTGTTTTCCATTTAATTATTTTGTTATCAAGTATATTTTATTCTTTTCTCTTCTATTCAAATTTTAATTTATTCTATTCGAAATGATAAAAAAGGTTTTATTATTATATTCTATCTATTCTATTCTATTGTTTTTTCTGTTCTTTTCTATTCTATTCTATTTTCTATTCTAGTTCATTTTTATTCAGTTTTATTTTCTATTTTATCCTAATCTATTCTTTTCTATTCTATTCAATGTATTCTATTCAAATTTTGGGAAATTGTTATATCCTATTCTATTCTTTTTTAAACTCTATTCTGTTATTTTCTGTTCTATTCTATTCTTTTCTATTCAAATTCATTCTATTTGAAATTAGAAATTCAGAGCATGGTTATATTCAGAGGCATACCTTCAGAGCCCCGGTGCAAGAAACCTTGATGCCCCCCCCCCCGCCCCCCTTTCCATCCGAGGCTTCCAATTTTGGAAGGGTGTACATGGATATCCTCACAGAACCCTACCTCCGGCGTACCCCCTGGGACGTGCATCCAGCACAATCACAGCGGCCCTTTACCATGTGGTCAGCTGATCACATGTAAACAGACTGGCTGTTATCCGCAGCCCTTTCTTCTCACGCTGTGTCTGTGTGAGGAAAGGAGAGCCGTTAACCGTCAAGAATCTCAGTAAATTGTTTGCACTGATAATCAGTGCCCCAATCATCAGTGCCACCTATTAGTGCCCATCAATACTGCCCATCAGTGCCCATCAGTACTCATCAGTGCCACCTATCAGTGCTGCAATTCAGTGCTGCCTATCAGTGCCCATCAATTCCGCCTATAAGTGTCACCTATCAGTGCTCACCAATGGCACCTATCAGTGCCCATCGATTCTGCCTATCAGCACCACCTACAATGCACATCAATGCCACCTAACAGCATCCATCAGTGCCATCTATCAGTGCTAATCAATGCTGCCTATCAGCATCTAGCAGTGTTTATCAATGCTGTATATCAGTGCTCATCAATTCTGCCTATCAGCGCCTATCAGTGCCACCTATCAGTACTCATCAATGCCACCTATCAGTATCTATCAGTGCCACCTATCAGTGCTCAATGCCCATTAGTGCTGCCTATCGGTACTTATTAATGCCGTCTATCAGTGCCACCTATCAGTGCTCATTTATGATTCCGATGAGTTCTGCCTACCAGTGCTCATTATTGCCACCGAGCAGTGCCCATCAATGCTGCCTATGAGATCTGCCTATCAGTGCTTATCAATGACCATCAGTGCCCACCTATCAGTGCCCATCAATGCCATCTATCAGTGCTCATTAGTGCCACATATCAGTGCCACCTATCAGTGCTCATCAATGCCACCTACCAGTGCTTATCAATGTAGCCTGAGCTCTGCCTATCAGGGTTTGGGGGTTCTAAGTAATTTTCTAGCAAAAAAAAAAAAAACGATTTTAACTTGTAAAGACCATGATCTCAGAAAGAGGCTCAGTCCTTAAAGCTCCTTAAAGAGTTCCACCGTTCTAAAAGTCAGCAGCTACAAAAAGTGTAGCTGCTGACTTTTACTAATCAGACACTCACCTGTCCCGCGGTCCAGCGATGCAGCCTCCTCTCCCCTCCTCCGCGCGGCGCCGGCATTGCAAGTGTGGGCGCCCGGCTTTGGCTTCAAAGCCGGGCGCGCACTGTGCATGCGCGAGCCATGCTGCATGCTGTGAATGGCCAGGCAATCCTCTGGGACCCGTGATGTGTCCCAGAAAATTGCATGGAGGGGGGGGGGAGAGGTGGGTGGACTTCCTCCCTGCTCCGTGGAGCCAGATGAGGAGGTGGGAGATGAATACCTGTAAAAAACAGGTATCCGCCCCCTCTTAAAATGTGAGGGGGTCACCTTCACTTAAAGCAGAAGTTTCACTTTTGGGTGGAACTCCGTGGTTAAGTACCGTAGCCATTGTCCCCATTCCACGAGTGTGCACAATTTTAAAGCGTGACATGTTAGGTATCTATTTACTCGGCATAACATCATCTTTCACATTATAAAAAATAAATTGGGGAATATATTGTGTTTTTTTTTTTTTTAATTCATTATATGTATTTTTCCCTAAAAAATTGCATTTGAATAACCCCTGCGCAGATACCGTGTGCATTGCAACAATTGCCATTTTATTCCCTAGGGTCTCTGCTAAATAAAAAAATGTATAGTGTTTGGGGGTTCTAAGTAAATTTCTAGCAAAAAATACTGATTTAAAGCGGCTCTTCAGTCATTTTTTTCAACTTTCCATCTATTAAATCTTCGGTCCTTGTTGTTTTAACTTTGGATAGTAAAACATTTTTTTTTATTCTGCCAGTTAATACCTCATACAGCCCACTTCCTGTTTCTTGTCTGGTCATTAGCCTAGACTTCTGATATCATGTACAGCTCTCTTGTGAGAGTTTACCAGAAAGGGAGGGGGGAATGAGTAATAAGAAGGTCAATGAGAGCTGCAGAGCTAGAGGTGTGTCTCTGTGCATCTGTGTAAATCCAAGAAGTGAACAGGCAGCGGCTTCAGCTGCCCACAGGTAAAATGGCTGCAGGCAGACTCAGTGGAGGGAGATTTCTGCAGCATATTTGGCAAGTACAGAATCACAGTATATATAAAATAATATACAAATTGGTTGGAGGGAAGCTTCAGAATGGCAAAGATGTTATTATTACAAATTATGTGAGCAGACTGCAGTTCCTCTTTAAACTTGTAAAAAAAAAAGTGCCAAAACAATGCAATTAAATTTTTATTTCAGCAGCTCCTCATTCATTAAAAAGCGTATTTGGTGATTGTAGCGGAGGTCGGCTTTTTCGGAATAAAATATCTCCGATGGTGGAGAAGAGCCGGTCTTGGGATTAAAGAGAAGAATCTGGAGAATAGAGGAGAAGGCGGGTGGCGGGTGGACGGCCCGGGGCAATGAGGATACAAGGAACAATCTTGTCGAGGAAAGTTCGGTGTCAAGAATTCAGTTTTTGGGGGAAGCCTTTAATATCCTGCAATGCTAATTATGCCAATTAGATACGCGCCCCACGGCGCCAACACTTAATATTCGAATTCCGCGCACGGCACATCATATTTTCGGTGGTGATAATGAGTTTTTATATTAAATGCTTCCCTCCGTCTTCTCCAACAGAAAAGTACAAAGGATGAAACAATGTTCCCGCCAAGTTCTGTATGAAGAATGGGCGATGGCCGGCATGGACTTCACAATGCCGTCTTCATCCACAGAAAGTAATTATGAAATAATATGGAAATAATACCGTCATATGTGAGCAAAACTCAGAGGAGCAACACAAATACTTTCTGAACAAAACTTTTCTTCTGGCATTTTGGACAGGAATCAGGAGGTGTCAGAGGAAATATCTCGGGGGGTTTGTCTGCCATGGTAGACCCATAGCTTGTAATAATGCTGACAGACAACCTTATGTTACATCCTATAGCAGTGTTTCTCAACCTTTTTTCAGTCAAGGCACCCTTTAAAAATGATGGACAATCCCGAGGCACCCTTTAAAAATGTTGGACAATCTTGAGGCACCCTTTAAAAATGTTGGACAATTTCGAGTCATCCTTTAAAAATGATGGACAATCTCGAGGCACCCTTTAAAAATGTTGGACAATCTGGAGGCACCCTTTAAAAATGATGGACAATCCCGAGGCACCCTTTAAAAATGTTGGAAATCTCGAGGCACCCTTTAAAAATGATGGACAATCCCGAGGCACCCTTTAAAAATGTTGGACAATCTCGAGTCACCCTTTAAAAATGTTGGACAATCTCGAGGCACCCTTTAAAAATGTTGGACAATCCCGAGGCACCCTTTAAAAATGATGGACAATCCTGAGGCACCCTTTAAAAATGTTGGACAATCCTGAGGCACCCTTTAAAAATGTTGGACAATCTGGAGGCACCCTTTAAAAATGATGGACAATCCCGAGGCACCCTTTAAAAATGTTGGAAATCTCGAGGCACCCTTTAAAAATGATGGACAATCCCGAGGCACCCTTTAAAAATGTTGGACAATCTCAAGGCACCATTTAAAAATGATGCACAATCTCAAGGCACCCTTTAAAAATGATGGACAATTTCAAGGCACCCTTTAAAAATGATGGAAAACTTGAGGCACCCTTTAAAAATGTTGGACAATCTCTAGCCACCCTTTAAAAATGATGGACAAACTTGAGGCACCCTTTAAAAATGTTGGACAATCCCGAGGCACCCTTTAAAAATGTTGGACAATCTCAAGGCACCCTTTAAAAATGATGGACAATCTCTAGCCACCCTTTAAAAATCATGGACAATCCCGAGGCACCCTTTAAAAATGATGGACAATCTCGAGGCACCCTTTAAAAATGATGGACAATCTCGAGGCACCCTTTAAAAATGATGGACAATCTCGAGGCACCCTTTAAAAATGATGGACAATCCCGAGGCACCCTTTAAAAATGTTTGGAAAATTTCGAGGCATCCTTTAAAAATGTGGGACAATCCCGAGGCACCCTTTAAAAATGTTGGACAATCTCTAGCCACCCTTTAAAAATGATGGAGAATCTTGAGGCACCCTTTAAAAACGATGGACAATCTCGAGGCACCCTTTAAAGATGATGGGCAGTCTCAAGGCCCCGTTTAACAATGACGGACAATCTCGAGGCACCCTTTAAAAATTATGGAAATCTCAAGGCACCCTTTAAAAATGTTGGACAATCTCGAGGCACCCTTTAAAAATTATGGACAATCTCGAAGCACCCTTTAAAAACGATGGACAGTCCCGAGACCCCATCAATGCAATCCCTCTAAAATGTAAAAACTATTCTAATAGTTTTTCATAATGCAGCGACATTCATCAAGTCCAAGTAGGACACCCAACATTAGAGGTGATTTATTATTCCAAAGCAAATACACTTTTGCACACTGGTACTGACTAGTACTCCAGTGTTTCTCTTCTCCCTCAGTTTTTCTCCTTCACTCAGCTAACGTGACCCCGATGCTGATGGAGATGGGCAGGGGAGGGTCAAACAAGGATGATATTCAGGCAACTGACATCCTCCATATCAACTGATGACGCCATTGATCTTTACAACACCAGCAGCTAGAAGGTTGTAATGGTGCACAATGAAAACCTGTGACTTTGTGTAACTAAATAGGCAGCCTTCATTCACATGCCGACTTGTATAACATTTTTGGGCAGTTTTTAGGCATTTTGCCAAGGGCCCCCTGAAGAAACCTCAAGGCACCCTGCTTGAAAAACGCTGTTTTGTAGGACTACAGCTAAGAAGCCAGCCGGTGCTATAACATTTTTTTAATATTAATTCTAAAAATCCCAATAAAGATAGAAAGTAAATCTTTTTTTTTTTTTTGTTTTATTCTTTGTGAAATATATAAATATCATTTATAATATACTGTACATTACATTACTATATATCATATTATAATGTATATTATAGTCATAATATATTATTTAGATTACATCATTTTAATCAATTTTTTTATATATTATATTTTTCATATATTATAAATACGCAATATACACAGTATATTATAATAAATAAATACATTATTATTATTATTAATAATAATAATAATAATAATAATAATAATAAATATAAAATGATGCTGTTAAATAAACATATATATGACCTTTTTGCAGCCAAAACCATTTTTTTTAATTAATATAATTATAATAAATTACTTAGACTATATTCTTTTAACTGATTATATTTATATATTACATACATGATCCAAGGTGGGACAGATCTATCTCCCCTCTACCTTGCGATATCTCCTCCCAGGTGGGACAGCAGAGCCATGGCTGCATGGCTGGGAGGGGGTGAGGAGAGACACACTTCTGGGGTTCATGAAAGTATGTTCTGGGAACTTGTGTACCCCCCTCCAAAAACAGGGCTCAAGCACCGACTTCAGTCTATTTTTTTTAATATCCCTCTGTTTTTTTTTGTTTTTTTTTTTTGTTTTTTTTTGTAAAGCAGCTCTAAATGCAACACTTACAACACTGACTATATTGTCAAAAGTATTGGGACACCTGCCTTTACACGCACATGAACTTTAATGGCATCCCAGTCTTAGTCCGCAGGGTTCAATATTGAGTTGGCCCACCCTTTGCAGCTATAACAGCTTCATCTCTTCTGGGAAGGCTGTCCACAAGGTTTAGGAGGGTGTCTATGTGAATGTTTGACCATTCTTCCAGAAGCCCATTTGTGAGGTCAGGCACTGATGTTGGACGAGAAGGCTTGGCTCGCAGTCTCCAATCCCAAAGGTGTTCTATGGGGTTGAGGTCAGGAAAGACTGAGTGCTGGGTGTCATAACTCCGCCCCCTAGGCTTAGCACCTTGCAATCAAATGGCATTGATGCAGAGAGCAGCACTAATGAAAGCGCTGTTCTCTGCATCATCCAGGACCAAGGATGAAAGAGGACCCGGCCTATCACATGACCAGGCAGAAGACATCAGAAAAGGGTAATGATAAAAAAAAGCATAACATACTGCTGATTGGGGCCCCTTAGGATATGTGGGGTGGGAGGAATGGTAAGCCCAGAGCTAGGCTTTAAAGTCAAATCCCAACAAGGAACGTGTTCCCAACTATTTAATAGCCTGTCCAAGATTCACACGTTATCTGATTTTCCAGTTCACCATATACTGTAGCTGAGCATCTCCAGTTAATTAAAGATTGCGTAAAGGCAAAATTAATTATTTGCAGACCTAATTATGCTTGTATCAAAAAAAGGCTACAAGTAACCAAGTAGACATTTCAAGGATTCTTCCTTTGATGGCTATATATGGAATACACCAAGGTTCGGATATTTACATGTGTGAGGATGTTTAAAATGTCAAACCATCATGTAAACATTTTATATGTATAATCTATTCCACACTGGTAAATATAATAAATTGTTAAAAATATTATTACAAAACTGTGAAGCAGATAACTTATTCTTCTAACAATAACCAACTGCTATACATAAATATAAACCCCAAAGTGACAAAAATTGTTACACTTGTTTTTATTTGGGCTTGTTTCACTGGAAATTAATTTTGGTTAAAAATATTTTTTTTATGTTACAAAAAGAGGGGGTAAGGGGGGACTTTAAAGAAAGCACAACAGGTTCTTAAAAAATGTTTTTATTGAAAATTTGTATTAAAAAAGAATGAGGAATATTGATATATGTTAAATTCATCAGATAGGTACATGGTAGACAATTCATACATATCTGTATATATATATAAAAAGACATAATGGGCATCTAGCCTCTCCATTCCAATCAATACGCATTGCATAATGACATGTACATAACTCATATAGAACATAGAAACAAAAAAGAAAGAATAAAATTGTTGCATTGCATGTTTAGCACAGCATATGACAGCTCTACGCGTTTCATGGAGGTTATTACCCACTCTTCAGGAGCATGCGTGTGTCTAATAACTGTAATTAATAAAAAGGAATAATGTAGTAAGGATAGTATCAATTTTGTACCAAATTGAACTGGAATTGAACATAATTAAAACCATACTTGCAACCCATGGTCGCACTATGAAGTGCAGCATTGTGAACCCGATACACCCCATCAGGGGATACCTCACCTGGGAGCTGAGGTGGAAGGGGGAAGAAAGCCAAAGCCCCACCGAGGACCATCTCCATGAGTGGATGTATGTGATGGAGGGAAGCCGAACCATGAAAGGGGCTTCTGTAATGTGAACAGGACGATATAGAAAAATGAATGCGTGTAAAAAAAGAGAATGGAGTGAAAACAGTATGAGGAGCCATGAGGAGTGCACAGACAGACATACCAAACCACCATCAAAGCAAAGGTCACCACATGCTGAAACAAAAATATACAATACCTGGAAGATGTATGAAGAATAAGACTGGAGAGGAGTTGCGCGTGGGGCTGACGTGTTAAGCCTCGTACACACGGGACGACGATCGTATACAACAGGTAGTACTAACGACCGTTGTATGCGATATCGATCGTTTGTATGCGCGATTAGAACAGTCGAACTTACGACGGTCGTACAAGGGAGTTGTACGAGCAGACTAGAAAACTTGGTCGTACCAACAAGCGCTCATACGACTGTTGTATCGTGTGTACAGAGCAGTTGGTACAACAAGTTGTATTGTGCAAAACACGCATGCTCAGAAGTTAGGAACGGCCGGATGCTAATTACATGCACCTGAACGTTCTTTCTGTGGTCGTACGATCGTGTAGTGCAGTCAGTATGCAAGTTACATTATGCAACATACGATTTGCGACGATCGTACGTACGATCGTCATCCCGTGTATACGAGGCTTTAGAAGCAAATGAAGTGTGAGACAGGGAGATGGAGCCTTATAGGGCCAGGCCGCCACACCCACCACCAACGTCACGTCAAAGGCAGGTGAGGCAAGAGGGAGGCGTTACTGGGAGGGCAGGGATTTTTTTATGTATTATTTTGAGGACTTTATTTGATCACAATATTTATTGAATGATTTATTGTGCATTAATTTTCACAAAGAATAATTTATATCGTTAAGTCTGTGCTGTAATAAATTGTTTTTGTTATAAACATTTTATATATTTTTTTATGCCTTTCATGCCGGCAGAACTCATTGTACGTAAAAGGTTTTACAAAACAAAGTAGTTAAAGGTTTCCACACTTTGCTATATATTTAGCCATCTGCGTGTTTATAATAGCTCTAAATAGCAATTCTATATCATTTTATTAGTGCTGTATAAAAAACAGGGATACGGCGCCTCAAAACAATTAATTAATACCGTACGGTGGTGCAGCCCACTCTTCCTTAAGTGAATACTCAAGTGAAAATCCCATACAAAAAAATTAGAGGGTTTGGCGCATAACCTCTAACATAAAGTGCATTAGTTCAAAAAGTGCTATAAATAATAACAGTCTCCATGTAAATCAGACAATTGTGATGGGGAATTCATAAAATGCAATATTGATTTGCAAAAAAATATAGTTGATGAAAAAAAGGCAAAAAGTGCTGTAAATATTAAGTAATGTGAATCAAACTAGCACAAATGATAAATAAATGCCATGACAATTAGGCTCCATTTACACGGGATGCTTTATTAACCTCCCCTGAACGATTTTTTTTGACAGCTAGAAGCCAGCGTCTAAAACGGCCATTTTGCCGCATTTTACATGCCACGTTTAGCGGCGTTTTGCCGCGTTTGCGTCTAGGAGCGTTTTGTTTAATAAAAAAAAAAAAATTTTAGAATGGAAACGGCTGTAAACGAAACGGTTCTAGACGCGTTTAGCTGTGGTTTTTTTTGCGTTCCAAAAAACACCTTTAAACTCAACTGCCTGGAAACTACCTTAAACAAACCTGTGTAAATGTACTGATAAGATAACATAGAGGAAAGTTCAGGGGCAGCTGAAAAAAAAAAACGCCCAAATGCCTCAAAACGTCCGTTTACCAGCAGCAGTGTAAATGAGGCCTTAGCAAAAAAAGTTCATCAGAAATCAAATAAAAGAGGAGTCCATAACCGTGCTTTTTGAAAAGTGACGAAGTGCAGTGTAAACTTTCAAGATGTGCTTCACCACAAAACGTTTGCCAGGGGTTTGCACTTACCAAAAAACGCAGATTGTATAAAGCCCATAGATCCAATGGAATAGACCAGCCAGGGATCAGGATAATCCAACCATCAGAAAGGATTGCTGTCGTTACACCAACTCTCCTCCCACAGAGGATTAGACAGTTATGTTGGAGACACAAACGAAAGCTCACATAGTGTAACACCGTTTATTGTAAAGGGGGTTAGTTAAAAACATCTAAAAAATGGCAACTCACATATTCCGGTGCTTATCTGTTAGCACAAACATAAACAGCGTGCTCAAATTAAGCCAGTTCCTCACAGTGCAGTGTGCGCTCCACCGCTCTGCATGCCCAAACCAGATAACCGGATGTGACGTCGGGTGATGAGACGGGGCTTCAATGCATTTCGCGTTAGGGGAACACGTCATCAGGAAGTACGCCTACTACCCACTGCATTTTGGGTGAACACATTCATATAAAATGAGCACATGGGCTCAAGGTCAGGAGTTCCTGCCCACCCAGACTTAAGGGGTGGAGGTGTGTGTTCATCTCCTGGCTGATAGGCTTGAGGCCTATCCAGGAGGCTGCCGGATGCTGGGCATGGTCGAGGCCTAGCTGTAGTTGCTGAAGCTACAGCCCAGAGTTCCTTTAAAGCTGATAGAGGGGGGTCTCATTGGATCCTGTCTGGTATCACAGTGGCAAAGTGTCACTTGGAAGTTGGAAGGAGGCTACCGGCTGTCCCGGGACACGGTGTGAGTACAGACCCGTGAAGGGATCCCTGCGAATGAGTTGCTAGAATTCCCATCCTGCTCCCCATAGTCAGCTAACTTGGTGTGTGAGCTAGAAAGGAGATGCTGGCGAGTGTCTTGAAGAAACCGAGTCAGGCCTATCCTCTTTCACTAAATTCTGCCTATCACTGAATGTACATTGAGCTATAAAGGGGACACTTCTTGAAGAAACAAAGTCTGGCATATCCTCTACTGCTTAAAAAGGGGACTTGTTTCATTGGGATCAATTTGTTAAGTGTACCACTGGGATCAGCTCACTACTTGCTTCGCTGGGATCAGTCTGCTACGTAGTGCCACTGATAGTCTGATGTATAGAGATAGAGAGAAGTTGTCCTCACTTGGAGTCAGTTATCTTGGAGTATCCCATCCATTCCCTTCTCCTATCCAAGTTATATAATAAAGCATCAAAACTCATCCCCTAGACTGGTCATTGGAGTAACGAGACGGATTGCGTGTGTGCACCTGACAGTGCAAAAATCTGTTGTGACTGGCTGCAGGATAATCAGAGGGAGGCCCGGGTCATATAAATCAGCAATTCCTTTGGGGGTACCGCTACACTCTATCCAATCCCTGGAGAGGAGTGTCCAGAAATTGGTTGGGGAAGTGATAAATAGTCTGAAGCCCTGGAGAGATTGTTTTTCCTTTGCAGGAAGAGTTCCAAAGCCTCGGGGATGCTGCCTTAGGAGGAAGCCTGTGGACTGAGTTGTGGTTCTTTGAGGTCTTTGAGGTCTCAGCTGTAGCAGTGATCTTCTGAGGAGCTGGCTGTAGGACTTTACCACAAAGGATCTGGTCCGGAGAAGGACTGTCTCCCTCACTGGGTGGTGTTTGGAGGCAGCTGGAATGTGGCAACTGTCCGGGGGACTTGTGAGTAATGACCTTTAACTGATTCCTGGCGACTGTGAACACTTTGGTATATAAGTTCCAGAGGTAGCTATGGACTGGGACAGCTCTCATAGGGTCTCAGACTAGTGGCCATTCTGCGTTCTCAGCAGAATCCTAAAATGGAAGCTTAAACATAAGCAAACAATAGCTTGAAACATTAACAATCCAAGCCGAGGCTGTGTAATGTACCTGGTGGTGGAGCCTGAAGAGTTGACCAAGGCCTCTCTTACAGCCCTGGCTCTGGAGTGCCTGGTAAGATGACAGGGAACGCCGAAGCACAGAGTGGCACGAGTACCTGGCAAGTCTCTTGCTAGTATGCGTCAGGAATGCAGGGATGGCAAGACTGGACACGCTGGCGGAAGGACAGGAGCCAGTGAAGAGTGCAGATCAGCTGGTGCAGGTTAGGCACAAGACAGAGTCGGACTGTCCAGGTCAACAACTAGCGAGCAGATCAGATTCAGGCAGCGGGCAAGAGAGTAGTCAGGAGTCAGGCCAAGGTCAGAAACAGCAGGACGGATGAGCAGAAGGAGCAGGCAGAAGCGCAATCCAGAAACAAGCTAGGGGTCGGTTCAGGCGGCATTCAGGCAGAGTCAAAGGCAGATCAGCTTGGCAACAGACCAACAGGAACTTGTAAAGGAACATAGTTGCCAAAGGGCACCAACACACTGCACTAGTGCAGTTTAAATAGTCCTTCTGGTGCCAATGCGAGCTTGTGCACACACCCTCAAACCAGCCACGGGCAGGGCTCCTTAGGTTTGTACGTCTGCGTACACAAATGTTCCTTTCCTGACAGGCTCACTACAACCTAGCTACACCATATTTGAGCCGGGCGCTGCTGCTTAGGGCAGGGTCCCTACACTGGTCACACTCTGCCTACAAATTACAACACCATTGCAGATAACATGCATCAGTAAGTTTTCTATTAATTGTATGAATGGGGTCAGCAGGAGTACAAAAAAAGGGAATGTAAACTTTTTAAAGATTTTGATCTTTTTACATTTGTAGGGGTTTCCTGAGCTCATCAATGGACCCTCATGGGGGTACTTTGGCCACAAAGGGGGTTGAGTACCATTGATGTACAGGAAATCATGCCTACATACTTTTTTTGCTTTACAACTTGACAGAAGTGTGACATTAATCAAATCCATGTTCAGAGATGGAATTTCTTGTCCCCGGTGGCCTCATTAATGAGCCATAACAATTTGCATTAGACTGAATTTTGTAATTTATTACATGATGAGCCATGTCCCATACATAAAAGCTTCATTTTTATGAATTTTTAATAAGTTGCTCTTGAACTTGGATTCAAAATGTTCCACCAACTAGTCTGTTGATGTGATGCATGAAAGCCATGGCAATAGTCCAGCTTTGTTGGCAAGACATCAGTGGTTATTGTCACTGGTGAGTCCTCTTTGATGTTCATTCTCTAATAAGCAAGGTCAGCTGTGTCTGTGGGGGTGCCTATCAGCCCATGCTTGGGCAAGGGTCACACTGTTTAGGGGAACCTCCAAGAGGTGGATAACGAGTTGCCTACTTTGGAAGAGCTTATTCTTACTCATGAAAATTAATACTCATGCTCCCACAGCTGCAAGTATAAATGAGCCCCCAAGTGAGTCACATGGGGAACTGTGTCGGGTCCCAGTTCTGCAGAAGTCAAGCTGGTCTCTTCCAGCCCAATAATGCATAAAGCCCAACAACAGCCCAGATCTTTATTTTTACGTTTTAGAAAGAATGAGTAAAGGTAAGATTTTCTATTGGGTTTTAAATGCTGCCTGTGCCCCCATGAAGGCTTTTTCCTCATCTTTTGACTCCACCAGAAGATATAAATTCCCTAGGGCACACCTATCAACCTCTTATAGCGTATAGCCACCCCAACTATATTCTATTCTGGCAACCAAATATATACAGGGTGGGCCATTTATATGGATACACTTTAATAAAATGGGAATGGTTGGTGATATTAACTTCCTGTTTGTGGCACATTAGTATATGTGAGGGGGGAAACTTTTCAAGATGGGTGGTGACCGTGGCGGCCATTTTGAAGTCGGTCATTTTGAATCCAACTTTTGTTTTTTTCAATAGGAAGAAGGTCATGTGACACATCAAACTTATTGGGAATATCACAAGAAAAACAATGGTGTGCTTGGTTTTAACGTAACTTTATTCTTTCATGAGTTATTTACAAGTTTCTGACCACTTATAAAATGTGTTCAATGTGCTGCCCATTGTTTCAGGTGCTGCACATCTCGTATCTTCACAGCATAGACAATTGCCTTCAGATGACCCCAAAGATAAAAGTCAAAGGGGTCAGATCGGGAGACCTTGGGGGCCATTCAACTGGCCCACGACGACCAATCCACTTTCCAGGAAACTGTTCATCTAGGAATGCTGGGACCTGACACCCATAATGTGGTGGTGCACCATCTTGCTGGAACTATGATGTCGGTGATGGGGAATTGCTGGCCATCAAGTCGGCTTTGGAGGAATGGCGGTACCTCCTGGAAGGAGCAGCTCACCCGGTATTGGTTTTTACTGACCATAAAAACCATAAAAAAAAACATATGCTGTGAAGATACGAGATGTGCAGCACCTGAAACTACAGATACTGGAAGCCTGTGCTAGCATTTCTCCTGTGGTGTTGCTATCAGTGTGTGAAGAGTGGGAGAAGAGGGTTGCATTGATAATCCAACACAATGGGCAGCACATTGAACACATTTTATAAGTGGTCAGAAACTTGTAAATAACTCATGAAAGAATAAAGTTACGTTAAAACCAAGCACACCATTGTTTTTCTTGTGAAATTCCCAATAAGTTTGATGAGTCACATGACCCTCTCCCTATTGAAAAAACAAAAGTTGGATTCAAAATGCCTGACTTCAAAATGGCCGCCATGGTCACCACCCATCTTGAAAAGTTTCCCCCCCCACATATACTAATGTGCCACAAACAGGAAGTTAATATCACCAATCATTCCCATTTTATTAAGGTGTATCCATATAAATGGCCCACCCTGTATATCAAACACCAGCTCATTTCCTTTAGCATTGGCTGAAATTTTTATCTGTGCAAATATTTCTAAAAAAGGCACTGCACATTGTTCTCATTACTGAGAGGAGCGGTCCCCAAACTGCAGCCTGCAAGCCAGATGTGACCCTTTGCTTGCATTTAGACGCTCCTTGGGGCACTATTCCTCCTGCAGATACCAATGATGGGGCACTATTCCTCCTGCTGATACCAATGATGGGGCACTATTCCTCCCGCTGATACCAATGATGGGGCACTATTCCTCCCGCTGATGCCAATGATGGGGCACTATTCCTCCTGCTGATACCAATGATGGGGCACTATTCCTCCCACTGATACCAATGATGGGGCACTATTCCTCCCGTTGATACCAATGATGGGGCACTATTCCTCCCACTGATACCAATGATGGAATATTATTCCTCCCACTGATACCAATGATGGGGCGATATTCCTTCCACTGACACCAATGATGAGGCACTATTCCACCCGCTGATACCGATGATGGGGCACTATTCCTCCCATTGATACCAATGATGGGGCACAATTCCTCCCGCTGATACCAATGATGGGGCACTATTCCTCTCACTGATACCAATGATGGGGCACTATTCCTCCCACTGATACCAATGATGAGGCACTATTCCTCCCGCTGATACCAATGATGGGGCACTATTCCTCCTATTGATACCAATGATGGGGCACAATTCCTCCCGCTGATACCAATGATGGGGCACTATCCCTTCCACTGATACCAATGATTGGGGCACTATTCCTCCCGCTGATAACAATGATGGGGCACTATTCCTTCAACTGATACCATTGATGGGGCACAATTCCTCCCGCTGATACCAATGATGGGGCACAATGCCTCCCACTGATACCAATTATGAGGCACTATTCCTCCCGATGATACCAATGATGGGGCACTATTCCCCCCACTGATATCAATGATGGGGCACTATTCCTCCCACTGATACCAATAATTGGACACTACTTCTCCCACTGACACCAAAGTTTAGGGTACTATTAAACTAATTATGAGGCACTATTCCCTTCGTTGACACCAATGATGGGGCACTATTCTTCCCACTAACGAGAAACAAGATAGGAGGTAAGAGATCAGACAGAGAGCTGTCCAGCATCTCAAGTGGCTCGGCAAGAAGAGCCACCACAGGATGCAGCAGAGGTTGTGGGTTCAGATCCTGGTCCTGACAACCTCTCTGATGGCCACTGGGTGCTGCAGGCTTCAGCTGTGCATTCTGTCGCCTGAGCATGCACATCTAAAAGGATACTGGGATGTGTTCTTTTGTATAATGCTCGGAAAAAAAAGACTGATAGCAGAGAAATCTATTGCTGTGATAGGTGTGCAGACAAGGAGGAGAGGGACTGAAATGGTTCAGACAGGCTCAAGATAGCTAATGCAGCATCCAAGGGTTCATCAGTTTAACTACAGAAGAGGATTTGTATGGGAATACATGACTTTTACCACTTCCCCACCCCCAAATTGCTGACTTATGGTGCTGGCAATATGAACCATGACCTTGACTGAACATCCATCACATGCGCTCTATACCTTCATAATATCCTATAGCTGGCCCCAAGGGTAGAAGGACAAAGGCAGAAAATTCCAAAAGCCAGGACAGAAGACGAGTCCCTCCAAGGAATGAGTACATTTTCCTAGTTCTCAGTCACAAAACATACAATTTCACTTCAAAATTCAGAAATGAGGGCTCTGGATAAAACCGGTGACCAGTATGTTTCCTTCCACAACCATGCAGGAGGTAATGAAAGACAATTTATTTCCTCCTCACTCCCGTATCCTCAGGCTGAGGCACACAAGATAAGCGGACATCCAATTTTCTGATTGCCGTTAGCGGAGCCAAGCTTATTAGGATGCATTCTATGTTAGTGACAGTTAATTGAAATAATAATTCTGCAGGAAGTGGATGGACAGGAACAGAACGCGTATTCCCCGTTGGCCGGCGCAATGTTTGGGGAGGTTTAATAGTTTTATTTATCAGCCCGGAATAAATCTCTCCATAATTATGTCACTTCTATAACAGCTTCTATTTTGTATGAAGACTTTAACCGCTTGAGCTCCACCACATGAACCAGAGATACTGCACATGTTAGCTATGGGCCTATTCATTCAGCAATACCTTCGCCATTACATATGATACTGACATTTTATATATGTAGCGCCCCCAAAGGAATAGGTGCTTTTTTTTAGATAGATTGTGCTAGGAGAGGCACATTTATTCAGGCCTGACTGTGTGCAGGCCTGGTTGTTTTGGTTCTGGGCTGGGAGTGGCTCAGGGAGGGCTGGGTGGATCATAGATGGTGTCATCAGAACCTCCCACTTCTTTGCAGAAGGTGCTAGTGTTTTCTGGAAAGGAGAGATGGGAGGGGAGGTGTAGCCATCTGGGGTGTTCTAAGAAGCCCTGACCAATCCCCAATCTGGATTGGAAGGGGGCAGGCCTCCTTAAATACCCAGGGTCAGCCCAGTCTGGGAGCAGAGTGTCGGGTGGAAGAGTGGAGATGTAGCTGAGGTTATGGAGGCCTCACCGGGGAGCCCCCAGTTGGGGGGGGGGGGGGGTGACCTTGAGGCCTGGTGGCTCAGGTGCAGCCAGGATCAGAGTTGGATCCTGGAGAAGCACGAGGGAGCAGGAGAGCAACAGAAAGTCAACTGAAAAACACTTTAAATTATACACCGGTGTCGGTGAGTGACAGACCCTGGCAGCTGGAAAAGACAACTGGAGCAGGCTGGGAGGAGACAGAGGGCAGTCTGTGAAGTTGGAGGAGTCAGTCAGGAGAGCGGTGTCACTGTACAGTGAGGTAGGCTGGAGCGGCCTGGAAGAGGATGGGCTGGGAGCAGTAGTCCATCAAGACCCAGCTAGCACAATAGTGCTTAGCTACACCTTGAGGGCCCGTGGCCTTACAATCTGAGGGCCCGTGGCCCTTGACTGTAACAGGCGGTCCGGAGGTCCTGATGACACAGTGTAGGCCTTACCATGTGCTAGCTAGGGTGGAGGAAGAGGCAATGGAGGCTTGATAAATTTCCTTTCAGGTCAATGGTGAAGAAACAAGCGTTGTACAGGAGAGAAGTGGAACGACCAGCAAGTGTCAGTGCTGAAGGAAAAAGGAGAATGTATACGGAGCTGTATACAGTGTGGTCTCATAATCTTTGATTCTTTGGGCATCCCACAATCATCCCTTTCCCTATCCAAGTTTATCCCCTCAATAAAACATAAAAACAATGTACCGGCCTGTTCCGTGACTCCGAATGCATGGAAAATTGTGTGATTGAGGGCAGAGAGACAGGTGAACCACATCTACTAGCCACCCCTAGGGGACATTGGCTACATATATATGTGTTACATATTATATAATATAATCCCATCAGCATGCATTTATTTTAAAAAATGTTTTGTTTTTTTTTTTTTGCTTTAACCACTTCAGCTCCGGAAGAGTTACCCCCCCCCCCCCCCAATGACCAGGCCATTTTTTGCGATGTGGCACTGCGTTACTTTAACTGACAACTGCGCGGTCGTGCGAGGTCAGAGTCCAGGATTACATTCCCTGGCATGTGTAGAGGGACCAATGGCTGTGCCGTTTAATGGCAAAGTCATGAGGAGGGGACCGGGAAGGAGGAAATATAACAAGCTCAGTTTTAGAAAGATTGAGTTTTATAAAGTGGTGTGAAGTCCATATCGATATATCATTCAGTAAGTTTGTGATCTGTGAGGAGATCGAGGGGATGAGTTGAGGAGTGGAGAGATAGATCTGGGTGTCGTCAGCATAGAGGTGGTATTGGAGGCCATAGGAAGTTATCAATTGGCCCAGGGAAGAGGTATAGATGGAGAATAGGAGGGGCCCAAGAACGGAGCCATTGGGTTCCCCAAAAGAAAGAGGAAGAGGAGTGGAAGAGATGGAGTTGTAAGTGACACTGAAAGTGCGCCGAGATAGGTAGGAGGACAACCAGGATAAAGCAGAATCACGGAGGCCAAGGGAGTGGAGTTTGCTCAGGAGGAGCAGGTGGTGAACTGTGTGGAAGGCAGCAGAGAGGTCCAAGAGTATAAGTATGGGGTACTGGCCGTTGGTTTTTGCAGTTGATAGGTCGTTGGTGAGTTTTAATAGGGCAGTTTCAGTGGAATGTTGTGGGCAGAAGCTGGACTGTAGGGGATCAAGAAGATTGTTGTCAGTGAGGTAGCAACTTATTCGGTGGCGTTTGATGAGCTTGGAGGCAAACGGGAGCAGAGAGATGGGTCTTAAGTTATTCACACTGGTGGGGTCTAGTGAGGGTTTAAGTATTGGGGTAACCAGTGCATGTTTGAACGGGGAGGGAAAAGTGCCAGAGGAGAGGGAGAGGTTGAAGATGTGGGTTATAGTGTTAAGGATAGAATAGGAAGGTGGTCGTAGTAATTGTGAGGACAGGGTCCAGGGGACAGGTGGTGAGGTGGGCCATGGAGAGGAGTTGGTCAACTTCCTCTGTGGTAACAGGGATGAAGGAGGAGAGTATTGGGTGCAGTGTTGGACCTGATGAGTTGATATGGGGGGGGGGGGGGGTTGCAGGGTCGGCCCTACCATGGGTCCCAGTGGGCACTTTGAGAGGGGCAGCAAATTGAACCATGGCCACCTTTCCTTCTTTTCTATTTACCCTGCAAATTGACGACCAAGATTTTTTTTTCCAGCAGTTTTGTGTGACAATAACTGCCCCCCGGGCCGTTCCGTCTGACTCTATACTACCCTAGCCCGCCCGTATACTGCCCTAGCCTGTCTATATACTAATCTAGCCTGTCTGTATACTACTCCAGCCTGCCCCTATACTGCCCTAGCCTGTCCATATACTACCATAGCCTGTCCATATACTATACTAACGTGCCCATTTACTACCCTAGTCTGTCCATATACTATCCTAGCCTGTCTATATACTACCATAGCCTGCCCCTACACTACCCCAGCCTGTCTATATACTACCCAATCGTGCCCATTTACTACCCTAGCCTGTCTATATACTGCCCTAGCCTGCCCCTATACTACCCTAGCCAGTCCATATACTACCCTAGCCTGTCTATATACTACCCTAGCCTGTCTATATACTGCCCTAGCCTGCCCCTATACTACCCTAGCCTGTCTATATACCTCCCTAGCCGGTCCATATACTATCCTAGCCTTTCCATATACTACCCTAGCCTGTCCATATACTACCCTAGGCCGCCCCTTGGAACTGGACATAATGCTATGTCATATAATTTTGCATATAGACAAGGTGCTGCTGTATGTAAAGCTGACTTCCTGATAAATTTAATTTTAGTTTTAATTATCATGATATAAAATAATGAATGTGGGGGCCTGGTTGGGCGGGGGGGTGGGTCAGCATTTCATTCTTGGACCCAGGCAGCACAATGTCTTGGGCCAGCCCTGGGAAGTTGGATGTTGGATATCTCCTCTCGAATTGTGTTGATTTTGCTTTGGAAATGGTTGGCAATCTCCTGAGTGGTAAGCAAGTTAGGGGGTGGAGGCAGTGGGGCGTGAAGTAAGGAATTAAGGGTAGAAAAGAGTTGACGAGGTTTGGATGAGAGGGTTTGTTTGTTTAGCAGTGTGGATGCAGGAGCTGAATTTGAGAAGGGCAGATTTGCAGAGGGTAAAGTCTTGCAGGGATTTCGATTTACGCCATATTTACGCTATAAACAAAAAAAAAAGCGACAATTTTGAAAAAAAAAAAAAAACAATATTTTTTACTTTCTGTTATAAAACATCCAAGAAAAAAAATGTATAAAAATCCCAATAAGCGTATATTGGTTGGTATCCGCAAAAGTTATCGCGTCTACAAACTATGGAATATTTTTATGGAATTTTTATTTATTAACTTTTTTACTAGTAATGGCGGGGATCAGCGACTCATAGCGGGCCTATGATATTGTGGTGGACGAATCGGACACTAACTGACATTTTTGACACTTTATGGGGACCAGCGACACTAATGCGGTGATCAGTGCTAAAAAATATGCACTGTCACTGTACTAATCACACTGGCAGGGAAGGGGTTAACATCAGGGGTAATCAAAGGGTTTAATGTGTCCCTAGGGGATGCTTGCTAACTGTGGGGGAGGTGCTTGTACTGTAAAAAGGCACTATAGGGACACTTTTTTGTCTGTAGGTGGAGTCTTATTATAATTATGGGGCAGGGCATTGGTTTGTAAGTGTGTCATAGCAAAGGGAAAGAGATGCGGCGAAGTGCGCCACGGCGAAAAAAAATAGGCGTGGTTTAAACTAAACATTGGGCATGGCTTAAAAGGGGTGTGGCTCAAAGGGGTTTGGTTCGAGTCTGCGATGAACGAGGGATGGAGGGAGAAAAGGGGAGAGAGATAAAAAAGAAAGAATGAAATAGGGAGGGAAGGAGATAGATGGAAGGAAAGAAAGGGATGGAGGGACAGCAGGCCCAGATCCCACACCATAATAGCAATGTGTGTATTCCAGAAAGTTTAGCAATCAGTAGATAAAGATTCTGGAAACACCTGGTGTTAGCACTCCAATCATCATGGCACCATGGTTTGTATGGTTTCAGGATGATTGAAGCACATTATTTCTATTATTACATTGTAATATAAAATGAAATCGTTCAACTCGCCATAATGCAGAATCAGTGGGAAGCCTGAGTGTGTCACTTGCCACGTTGCCTGCCACCAGATGCCCCCAGTGGTGTGCCTCCTTACATCACAGTTGCCCCCAGTAGAGTGCCTCCTAACATCACAGGTGGCCAGTAGAGTCCCTCCTAACATCACAGGTGCCCGTTAGAGTGCCTCCTTACATCACATGTGCCCAGTAGGGTCCCTCCTAACATCACAGGTGCCCGTTAGAGTGCCTCCTTACATCACAGGTGCCCGTTAGAGTGCCTCCTTACATCACAGGTGCCCAGTAGAGTGCCTCCTTCGCCTCTCCAATATTTTATGTGGCTGCCACTTCTGGCCTTAACAAGAACTGTGCCTGTGGTCTTCCATTTCCTCACCATGTTCCTCACAGTGGACACTGACAGCTTATATCTCTGAGATAACTTATTGTAGCCTTCCCCTAAACCATAATGTAGAACCATTTTTGTTTTCAGATCATCTGATAGTTGTTTTGAGGCCCCCATGTTGCCACTCTTCAGAGGAGAGTCAAAGAGAACAACAACTTGCAATTGGCCACCTTAAATACCTTTTCTCATGATTGGATGCTCCTGTCTATGAAGTGCAAGGATTAATGAGCTCACCAAACCAATTGTGTGTTCCAATTAATCCGTGCTAAGGAGTTACAGGTATTCAAACCAACAAAATGACAAGGGTGCCCAAATATATGCTTATGCTTTATGTTTTGATGCATATTGCACATTTTCTGTTAATCCAATAAACCTCATTTCACTACTGAAATATTATTGTGTCCTTCAGTTATTTGATAGATCAAAATGAAATTGCTGATCCAAACACCCAAATATTTATAAATGACAATCATGGAAATTTTCAGGGGTTCCTAAACTTTTGCATACAACTGGTATGCGAGGCGAAGTGGTAGACGGACGCTACCTGTCGCCTCGTATGCGTTCATTGGGACTGCATTAAACAGATTCCAGCCTGGATTTTACCAGCCACCATGGCAGGGGTGGTTCCGGTCCAGAGTTTGTGGTCCACTGAAGTCCACCAGCAAGTGGCTTAAATAATCAGGAAGAAATCTCACTTGAGCTCTGACCTGAAACTCAGAGGGGAATCTGAGGGAGCTCTGTGTCTGTTTTGACTTTAAAAGACAAAGTTTGCATTTTTTTGTTTTGTGGGTGTCTGGGGCTAGCCCCACACCGTATAGTGAGAAAACTAAACTGTTTAGTTTACCTCCGGACGGCAAGGACTTATTTTCTGTTTTGTTTGCTGCAAGCCTATTTTCTAAAATAAACCTGGCAAGCCACGAGATTTGAAAGAAAGTTGCCTGCATGCTGACTATTTTCCTCAGGAAAGATGTTGCCCACGAGCTAATCTTTCATGCGTGGTGGAGTTCAGCGGGCACCTTTCCAAGATGAAGGAAATATCGAAGGCCCTGCTGCAAGCCAATTCAGCTCAGCGGAAAACCAACCACCAGGTTGCAGAGGCCGCTGCAGCACAACAGTCAGCTCAACAGGCGGCTCTGCAGAAAACCAACCTCCGGATCGCACAGGCATCTCAGCCGGAGGAAAGTCGCCAGGCTATCGCAGTACAACGGCAGATGAACCAATAGTTTGCAGAGGCCCTGCTGGAATTAAAGAAGGGGCCCGCACCTCCAGTGACAGTGGAACCAAAGTTGGTACGCACCTTGTACCACGTGCAGAAGATGACACCTGCGGATGACGTGGAGGTGTATCTTACGACTTTTGAAAGGGTCGCTCTTCACAAAGGATGGCCAAAAGAACAGTGGGCGGGACTGTTAGCACCATTCTTGACCCCCAAAAAGCCTACTTTGATCTGGAACCAGATAAGGCCAAGGACTACGAGACCCTAAAGGCAGAGATATTCACATGTCTAGGGATCACCATGGCAGTCCGGGCCCAACGGGTGCATCAGTGGACCTACTGCACCGACAAGCCACCCCGCTCGCAGATGTTCGACTGGGTCCACCTCACAGGAAGTGGCTACAGCCGGAGACTTTGCCAGGTCCCCAGATTGTGGAGCGCATGGTCATGGACCGCTATCTATGTGTTCTCCTTGCTGCTTTGAGGAAATGGGTCAGTCATAGGGACCCGCCAACCAACTTGTGGACCTTGTGGAGAAATACACGGTTGCTGAGGACTTGTTGCACCCATCTGCGCCCCAGTCCTGTATCTAGGGGTGAAAGATCGCCCGGCAGACACGGTAAGACTGTTCCAGGGTCCAGGGGCGTGGGGAAATTTGATAAGACTGCTACGGTTAAAGAGATTGTGGGCTTTGGACCTGGAGACTGGCCAAAGAAACCAGGAAGGTCTTGGGGACCCTGGAGAGGACTGGGTACAGAGAACATACAGTGCTACCGATGCCATGCTAGTAGTTCCCAAAACCTTTCGCAGGATGGTGCTTAGATCTAGCCCATGGACCTGTAATGGGGGGACATCTGGGTATGGAGAAAACCAGGGAGAGAATAACCCAGAGATTCTTCTGGCCCGGGTTGCATGCAGATGTCAGAGAGTATTGTGAATCCTGCCCTGAGTGTCAACTCTCTGCACCCTCACCCCATTTTCATAGTCCACTTGTTCCACTGCCTATAATTGAAGTGCCTTTTGAAAGAATTGGCATGGATCTCGTGGGACCCGTAGTAAAGTCTGCCCGGGGACACCAGCACATCCTGGTAATACTAGATTACGTGACGCTCTATCTGGAAGCCATAACCTTGCGGAACACCTCCACTAAGACTATCGCCAGGGAGTTGGTCCAGGTGTTTAGTGGGGGTGGGGATCCCTAAAGAGGTCTTAATGGATCAGGGCATCCCATTTATGTCCCGTGTAACATAGGAATTGTGCAGGTTGTATAAAATCTCCCATCTACGTACCTCGGTCTATCACCCCCAAATGGATGGACTTGTGGAGAGGTTTAATAAAACGCTCAAGAGCATGTTGAAAAAGATAGTGGCGGTAGTGACAAAAGATAGGCAAAATTGGGAATTTTTTTGCTGCTGTACCTCATGTTTGCCATATGAGAGGTTCCGCAGGCATCTACTCGGTTTTCCCTCTTTGAACTCTTGTATGGTAGCCATCCCAGGGGGCTGCTAGATGTTGCAAAAGAGACATGGGAAGGGGAAGCTACCCCATATAGGAGCGTCATCAAGCATATTTCCTTGATGCAGGATCGAATAGCAACAGTCCTGGCCCTGGTGGGAGAACATATGGAATGAGCCCAGGAAGCCCAGATAAGGGTTTATAATCGGGGTGCCAAAACCTGGACTTTCAACCCCAGAGACAGAGTGCTGGTGCTAGTCTCCGCGGTTGAAAGTAGATTCCTAGCAAAGTGGCAGGGTCCCTTTGAGATTAGGGAAAGAGTAGGGGAAGTGAACTACAAAGTTTATCAGCCAGGGAAAAGGAAACCAGAGCACATTTACCATGTGAATCTCTTAAAACCATGGAAAGACAGAGAGACTTTATTGGCAGTGCCCACTCCTCAAGAGAACAGGCTATCCATGACTCCAGACGTCTCCATAATGGAGTCCTTGTCACTGACGCAACAAAATGATGTTCAGGAGTTTATCAGTAAAAATAGAGAACCCTGTCCTGTGGTCTGATGAGACCTAGATGAATTTATTTGGTTCAGATGGTGTCAAGCGTGTGTGGCGGCAATCAAGTGAGGAGTACAAAGACAAGTGTGTCTTGCCTACAGTCAAGCATGGTGGTGGGAGTGTCATGGTCTGGGGCTGCATGAGTGCTGCCAGAACTACAGTTCATCGAGGGAACCATGAATGCCAACATGTCTGTCACAGTACATGTCCAATTTTGCTCCAAAGTGTCATTTTGTGTGGCCACCATTATTTTTCAGCACTGCCTTAACCCTCTTGGGCATGGAGTTCACCAGAGCTTCACAGGTTGCCACTGAAGTCCTCTTCCACTCCTCCATGGCGACATCATGAACTAGTGGACATTAGAGACCTTGTGCTCCTCCACCTCCCGTTTGAGGATGCCCCACAGATGCTCAATAGGGTTTAGGTCTAAAGACATACTTGGCCAGTCCATCACCTTTACCCTCAGCTACTTTAGCAAGGCAGTGGTCGAGTTTGAGGTGTGTTTGGGGTTATCATGTTTGAATACTGCCCTGCGGCCCAATCTCCGAAGGGAGGGGATCATGCTCTGCTTCAGTATGTCACAGTACATGTTGGCATTCATGGTTCCCTCAATGAACTGTAGCCCCCCCAGTTTCCCGGCAGCACACATACAGCCCCAGACCATGACACTACCAACACCATGCTTGACTGTAGGCAAGACACACTTGTCTTTGTACTCCTCACCTAGTTGCCGCCACACACGCTTGACACCATCTGAACCAAATAAATTTATCTTGGTCTCATCAGACCACAGGACATGGTTCCAGTAATCCATCTCCTTAGTCTGCTTGTCTTCAGAAAACTGTTTGCAGGCTTTCTTGTGCATCATCTTTAGAAGAGGCTTCCTTCTGGGATGACAGCCATGCAGACCAATTTGATGCAGTGTTCAGCGTATGGTCTGAGCACTGACAGGCTGACCCCCCACCCCTTCAACCTCTGCAGCAATGCTGGCAGCAATCATACATCTCTTTTCCAAAGACAACCTCTGGATATGACGCTGAGCGCTGCACTCAACTCCTTTGGTCGACCATGACGAGGCGTTGTTCTGAGTGGAACCTGTCCTGTTAAACCGCTGTATGGTCTTGGCCACCACGCTGCAGCTCAGTTTCAGGGTCTTGGCAATCTTCTTAGAGCCTAGGCCATCTTTATGTAGAACAATTCTTTTTTCCGATCCTAAGAGAATTCTTTTCTATGAAGTGCCATGTTAAACTTCCAGTGACCAGTATGTGAGAGTGATAACATCAAATTTAACACACCTGCTCCCCATTCACACTTGAGACCTTCTAACACTAATGAGTCACATGACACCAGGGAGGGAAAATGGCTAATTGGGCCCAATTTGGATATTTTTACTTAGGGGTGTACTCACTTTTGTTGCCAGTGGTTTAGACGTTAATGGCTGTGTGTTGAGTTATTTTGAGGGGACAGCAAATTTACACTGTTATACAAGCTGTAGGGGTGTACTCACTTTTGAGAGATGCTGTATATATATATATATATATATATATAGTCGCACCACCGGTTCTGGTATGTCGCCAAATTGTCCT